>VSMD01089859.1:0-54589 GCA_008750895.1 Mirza zaza
TTTTTTTGAGACAGAGTTTCACTTTATTGCCCAGGCTAGAGTGAGTGCCATGGCGTCAGCCTAGCTCACAGCAACCTCAAACTCCTGGGCTCAAGCAATCCTGCTGCCTCAGCCTCCCAAGTAGCTGGGACTACAGGCATGTGCCACCATGCCCGGCTAATTTTTTCTATATATATTTTAGTTGGCCAATTAATTTCTTTCTATTTATAGTAGAGATGGGGTCTCGCTCTTGCTCAGGCTGGTCTCGAACTCCTGAGCTCAAACGATCCGCCCACCTCGGCCTCCCAGAGAGCTAGGATTACAGGCTTGAGCCACCTCGCCCGGCCAGAGATTTCTGTTTCTGATCAAAGCTTAGGATTTTAAAAAATTAAATGTGATTTTTGTTCTTATTTTTAAAAAAACCAAACCTATGCCCATAATATGCTGAAATAAAATTTAAAAAAACCAAACCTATGTTTTATTGTGGAAAATAGAAAATGCAGATAAGCAAACAGTAGAGATAAAAGAAAAATATGATATATCCTAATATTATGCGACACAGAAAAGATCTGCTGTTAACACCTTGGAGCTGTCCAAATTTTTTCGATTCATGTAAGCACATACACAGTTTATTTTTAAAAAGACCAAACATTTCTTGAGTACTTACTATGAGCCATGCACTGTTTTAAACTCTTTATGTGCATTGATTCATTTTTACAGCACCTCTAGGCATAAGAACTCATCGTACACGGTGATGAAGCTGAGACATGCACTGCAGCATGCCACAAGTCACACAGCTAAAAGTGCAGAGAGCCAGGATTTGAAGCTAGAGAGTGTGACTCTATAATCTTTAATTTTAACTGCCGTACTACCCAGACTCTAAAAAATGAGAGGTGTTTTATAATCTAATTTTGTATAGTAATTTGACACTATAGCATGAGCATCTTTTTATTCATTGACATCATTTTTAATGGCCACACAGTATTCCATTTATAGAGGATGCATAATTTGATTAACTCTTTCCCTCCTGGTGGATGTTCAGGGTGTTCCACTCCTTTTGTTCTTACAACAATGCAAAGACCATTCTTGGGCCTAATGTATGCATATTAGTGCATGCTGCAAATGAAGCCTGTATTCTATAGTTCCCTTATAATTCTGACATCTGTGTGTACAGATGATGCTCTGGAGGCACTATAGAAGAACATAGTCTCGAGTATGTTCTGGCTGCTGGTGATGGGGCTACCCTGAACCATTCACACGCTTTTTGTATCCATACTCCATTGTTCCTGGTACCATGTTTGGGAGAAGGTTGGCTGAAGAATAGCGTTTCTGTCTAGGTCCAGCTAGCTGCCTGCAGCTGAACATACAAATTTAGCATCTGTTCATACTGTGCTCTGAATTGATTGAGAATGTTTATCTTTCTCTCTAGACTTAAATGAAGGTGCAGAACTAGAAACTACCATGATGGTACCTATCCAAGGAGTCACCCACTCCAGGAGTGGGGAGTGGGCATTAGATAGGGTTATTGTCAGCATATCTAAGATAATACTTAGCCAGTGAAGTGGCTTTTGGCAAGTTAAAAAAAAAATCATCCCCAATGTGCCAAGTACCAGACTTAAGGCAAAAATTCAGAGGTGATCAAGAGTGGTTTCAAGCATGGGGTCTTAAATCAGAAAAACTGGGGCCCTGCCAGAAGTATGGCCTTGGGCATGTTACTTAAACCACTGTTCCCTAATTTCCTCATATAAATTGGGAATAATAATACTTCCTGCATAGGGAATGTTGGAGGGATTAAATAAGACCAGAGAATTCAGCACAGTAACCACCATGATAAGAATTCAAATGGGAGCTTAAGACATCCCCCAAAGGACACTGGTTTACGAATCAAGCAGATCTGTGTCTAGATTTTGGCTTTAACATTTATTGGCCATGTAACTTTGGGCAACTTAGCTAACATCTCTGAGTTGCAGATCATCTTTCTATTATTATAAGTTGAGGATAATAAAATCTATCTTACCGGGGTATTGTGAGTTTTGATATCAACATTATATATAAAGTTAGCAGAGTCTCTGGCACACAGTTGGTTTTCAGTACTGATAGGAAAATTTCTAAGCACTTGCAGTGTGCCAGTCACCCTGTTTTACTTCTCTTCCTCCATTCAAGGCCGCTTTTGTCTTAGAGACTAATCCTCCAATGGAAGGAGTTTAATTCTTAACCAGTCTGTAACTTTTCAGCTAGCCTCCCCGCCAGGCAAATACCTAGAATGAGTTGGGCTCTTTGCCAAATTCTTTTTTTCTTTTTGTCTTAGACAAGATTGTGGCTTAGAGATTGTGGAAGGTTTTTTTGAACCAATTTTATGGTCCCTATAAGCTCAGAAGAGAAACAATAAAATACCAAAGCTAAGGTACAGAACAGGTTTTCTTACAAGAGAAACTATGACCTCATAGAGTTGTGGGAAGGGTTCTGCAGGAGGGGGTATTCTCAACATTTGATGCAACGCTTGGCACCTCGAAAGTCTGCAGTAAATTCAAGGGCTGTCCCCAGCAGGGGACAGACAGATGGATCAAGAGTCAAATTCACAAGGCAAAAGAATTTTCTTTTGAGAAGGGATTTCAGTGGGAGATCTGGGGGTGTTGTTTTACAAAACTTTCATACTTGGAAGGGTCTTAGTGGACACTGGGGTGGCAGCCTGCTCACTGAGCAGGAAAGTAATCCGAGAGCCACAGTCAGGAAGTGATTTGGCCAAAGTCAGCGTGGTGACAGATGTAGGACAAGAGCTCAGGCTCCAGCTCCTGTTCCAGTGTTCTCGGCTCTGCCCTGCAGCACACCCCCACAGTGTGAGAGCTGCGGCCCAGGCCAGTGGGAGAACTTTGGGTGCAGTAAGGGAAGTTAGATTGGAGTCCCCAGACTGTTGGCTTAAACCACAGCCTGCCTCAGGGGTAAGTTTCCTATCCAGTCTCTTCCTTCTCCCTGTCATACTTCTCCTTCCTCATCCGCAGCCTGTCTGTCCCTCTCTCTCATGTCACCCTGCAGTGGACACACTCAGGGATGTCCTTGGAGCTGGACCAATGTTAGAAAAAACCAGAGAGTAGCTTTGAGGTACTTCATTCATTCCCCTATCCAACCTAATAGAGACGATAGATAGCTCAGCTGCAAAACTGAATATTCAAACTCTCAGAATTCTCTCTATGCACCCCGCAACACCCTCATAAGATACAGATCTCTGACACCAATGGTGTTTGGCCTCATGTGTCCTCCTTGGAAATGCTGGCGTTCTGGAGTCAAAGTAGCATCCCGCCAGAAAAGACATCCTTGGGGTTGGTCTGAGGATGGAAAGTCTGGATTTGTGAGTTGAGGCTGAAGAGGCCAGCGCCCACCTGGTCATGTTCTTCAGCTTCCTCAGTCCAAGGTTTTGTTAGCAAACGTCTAGTTTCAGATTCCGAGTGGGCAGGGCATAAACATGGGTAGCAGACTGGATACCATTCCTGATGAAGGAAGTCTTTTGTTTAGAGATTGAGGCGTATGTGTGCTTTTACATATGAGTGGCATGAGTACCCACAAATGTAGGCTCTGGACAATCTCAAGAATGAACCAACGAAAGGTAAGAGAAACTGTGCCATAAGGTAAAAAAAAACATTTGAAGCTGAAAGGCAGCTTGTTCTGTTTTTGTGATAAGATTGGAGACGGTGTCGCCTCCTCACTGGGCAGGTGAGGAGGCATCTACCATCTGTGGAAGCTCCATCCGCTTTCCGGGAGCCCGAGTTCTTAACGCTAACAGGAAGGCAGGCCTTCTTGCTCGTCGGATAGTCCTGCTTCCCAGGCGAGAATGGAGGAAATGGACAAGGAAGGTGAGAGATGCCCAGGCACAGTGACACGCCTCTGCAGCTCTTGATGGACGCCTCACCAGGATCCGTTGTTCCTAGTGGGTCTGCGAGTTCTCCAGAGTATAGACTTTCTTTTCCACCGATGTCCCCCCTACCCGCTTGCCAGGCTCCAAGCATGGCAGCCACCTTTTAGCTCCTGCAGCACACCCAGCCACCCCCTCCCTCAGGCCTCTGCACCTGACATCTCTGTCCCCTGTCTCCTCCGTCTGGAACACCTGGCTTCCCTCTGTCTGATGGCCGGCCGGCTCCCTCTTGTCTTTCATGTCTTCTTTTAAATGTCACTTCCTGGGAATAGCCTTTCCTGGCCATGCTATTTAAAGTAAGTACTTCCTGCGACTCTCCTTCACAGCAGCCTGTTTATTTCTCTCATCACTTTCACCATAGCCTCCCTAATGACTTTACTCGTTCCTTCGTCTTCTCCAGGTTAAAAGCCCATCAGGCTGGGCTGTCCCCTTTCACTGCCCCTTATACTCCGGCGTCCAGCCTGGCATCCAGTGCAGGTTCAGTGCTCAGTGACTGTTTGTTGAATGTTGTTCATTTCCTACCCCAAAGCTACCTTGTCTCTTACAATTTCTGTTGAAAATCATAAACTCCCTGGTGTTAGCTCCTATACTCGGCAAACTTGGCTGAGCGTCCCTGGAGTATTTCTCCCCTTCCCACGCCTGCCGCAGATCACACCAAGTGAAATTCCGCTCCAGGCAGTGCGAGGTGTCTCACATCTTCTTTTAATGTCTCACATGCACCGATCTTCTCTTAACCGTTTATCTTCCCATTCTCGTTCCTGCATCCAAAAGAGCTTTCCTTCCTCCCTCCGTCCCTCCTAGTCTTTGTTCTGTTACTAGCAAGCCAGAGGAAAGCAACTGAAGTGAATGTAGGACTGGTTTCCAAATTAAGAGCAAGGGCAATCGGGAAGGCTGAGCAGTCAGGGAGGTGACTGTCGCAGGAGGGAACTAGTGGCAGTTTGGTCCAAGGCTATCTTACTGCAGAGGCTGAGTAGTGATCAAGTTCAGGTTGTACTGGGGAGGTATAGCCAACTTGTTAATGGATTATATAGGAGGTAAGAAGGAAAAAGAATCAGGATGGCTAATGATAGTTATACTTTGAGGTGGGGATAGCTTTGGGAGTGGAGGTGCAGAGAAATTGGAAGTTGGAAGCAATAGTTTTATAAAAGGTGCATTTGATTTCAGATGTGGTAAGTACACAACGGGGCCAGGCTGGAGATTATAAACTTTATAGAGTTGTCTACATCTAGAATTTGAACCCATGGATGAGATCACCTAGGAAAAGATTGCAGGTAGAAAAAAGAAGGGGACTAAGAGCAGAGCCCTGAGGGTCTGGGCAGGAGAGGAGAGGAGAGGGAGCACAGGAGACTGAGAGGCACAGCCAGCAAGGGAGGAAGGAACAAGCGTAGATGACAGCATGGAAGCTCAAGAAGGGACCCTCTCGAGAAGGAAGAATCTGGGTGCTGCATGCTGGTGATAACTCAAGTAGGGTGAGCACGGAGAGTTGACCATTGGCTTTGGCAAGAAAGAAGCCATTGATGTTCTTGGTAGAAACAGAAAAAGGTCTTAAGTGGAGTTGTGGGGACCAAAGTCTGGACTGGTGGGTTGAAGAGATGCTGGGACATGAGAAGTACAGAGGGGTTTTGCTGGAATATAGAGCCAAGACTGGCATGACCATGGAGGAGAACATGGGCATGGGGTCAGAGAAGATTTCATTTTATGTGATGTGATGAGTGATATAGTTCTCAGCCAGTGAGGAAAAGCCAGCAAAGAGGGAAAACAGATTATGTTGGAGAGGGAGCAAGGTCTTCACTAGTATTGGTTTAATATAGTACTCACTAAAAATACGTGACCATCTTTTTAGATTTATTTCAGTGGTTTTCTGTTTTGTCTAATTATGTACTATATTCCCAGAATAAAATTTTCTTCTACTCTTTGATACCTGGGTAGAATTTATCAGCTACTTTTTGGTTTTAAAAAAGTCTAAGTTAACATCATTGATAGCATCATTTCTATGGAGAAAAACGTTGGGAGTTCTAGAAGGTCTTTGGAATTTGGCCTGTTTAGGAGCAAAGGTCAGAAATGCCAGGGAAGCTTGGCTCTTTGACAGGAGCAAAGGGCCCCTGCTGTCATGGAGTTGATTGACCTGCCTTCCCTTTCTCTCCCCTGTTGCCTAGATGGCTCTTATTCCTGCTGATCTTTATCTTTCATAGCCCAGGAAAGCCCTGACTAAATGTGAACCTGCAGCCACAGAGAATTCAGAGCCTTTCATATGAAAGGTGTGATTCTTTTAACCACAAAGACTGGGACCCCCTTAAAGCACTTTGTCTTATGCATTAAACTCACCCTTGTAAAGATTGTGCATAATTAAAATGACATATGTAGTGTTGTAGGATATTTACATGAACTTTTATAAAAAGGAGAAACTCTGTTTATTAATGCTGTGGTTAATAAACATATCACTTATCAAGAGCCAAGATGCTTACAGTGACTTGCCAAGCTCTGCTCAGGCCTCCTCTCTCCCTTCTCCCCCAGGCCCTCTGGCCTGGCCTCCTCTTAGGCCCAAGCTATTCATTCCTTGAATGAACTGCAAGTTGTATCCTGTCTCAGGGCCTTTGTACTGACCACGTCCTCCCTTGGAAGTCTCATACCCCCAGGTAGCACATAGCCAGCTCCCACACCAAGGGGCCAGGCTGGAGATTACAAACTTGAGAGTTGTCTATACCTAGGATTTGAAGCCATGGATGAGATCACCTAGGAAAAGATTGCAGGTAGCAAAAAGAAGGGGACTAAGGGCAGAGCCCTGAGGGTGTGGGCAGGAGAGGGGAGAGGAGAGGGATCACAGGAGACTGAGAGGCACAACCAGCAAGGGAGGGAGGAACCAGGCGTAGGTAATGGCATGGAAGCCCACATAAGGGACCCTCTCAAGAAGGAAGAATCTTGGTGTGGTGCCGGTTTGTAATGAAAACCCTTCCCTCAGGCCTTCCAAAGCCACCCCATGTAAAATTTCAGACACCTATCTTGACAAATCACATTCTCTTCTTTACATTATTTTGTTCTCTGTAGCCTTTATTGCCAACATACTATATAATTTACATTTTGTCTCTTTTATTTTATAGTTCTAACACTAAAAGATAAGTTCCATTAGAGCAGGGATTTTTTTTTTTTGTCTATTTTGTTGACTGCTGTGTCCTCAGCACTTAGAAGAGTGTTTGCCACATAGCAGATATATACACATATTACACATGTACACATACAAAGCAGATGCTCTGTAAATATGTTAGTTGAATGAATGAATTAAATGAATGGATAGATGACGTCCCCTAGTTTATGTTGGTGGCTAATCAGGATTTTTACCTATTTTGTTTGCTTAGAGCAAGGAACAATTGTAGGAAACAGTGGGCCGTGTTTAATATGCGTATATACGTGCGTATGTGTCTCCATATACACAGTCACCATTCCATTCCCAAATTAACCCAGAGGTTGACCAGATTCTCAAAAAAGTCATGTTGTAAAAGATAAACTCCGTTCCAGAGACAGCATAGAAGATAAGGAGTGGTTTGAAGCATCTTTGTCAGCCAGCGCTTGGGTCTGTCCCCACTTTTGTGTCCTAATAAATCTGGACTATATCCCTGTCCCCCAAACTCACCCTCTGCCCCTCCCCACGCCCCTCGGCAGACACCCTAGCAGCATTGCCAGAAGAGGAGGGCCTTGGGGGATGAGATGTGAATAATTAACTTTGGTTGGGACTCCTTCAAGATCACAATCTCTGGTTTGCTTTTTCATTCACCTGGGAAGCACCACCAGACCCCCCTTTCCTCTTTGAGCCGACCTTTTATCCCCTCCCTCTTGAGTGGGGGAGGAATGGCTCTTCATTCTCCTTTGAAAAGCTTCTGTTTGCTGAGCAAAGGCTGACCACACAGAGACCTTGCTTGGAGCCAGTTATTGCTTCCTTTCTTAGCCACCCCCAGGGCCAGAGCCCCCACTCCTCCATCCCGCTGGAGGGGCAGCCCAGGGTAAGGGCGGGGGGAGCCTTTCTCAGGGAAAGTCTTTGAAAGCTGCCAGGAACCAACTGGTAAGATTTTTGGAGAGGGAATAGGGGTTTGGGAGACCATCTTAATCCTTCATTTTGAAATAAAAACTTGTGGCTATAACGTAATTTTGCTTCTGACTTCTCAGTAGTAATACAGTTGTTCATTGTTCATCACATCTGTTTACATAGTTCCTTCTGAGTTCCTTGATTACAGGTTTTAATAGGGATTAGTTGGTGCAACCCCTACCCTTGCCAGAGCTGGAACCCTCTCTGTCCCACCTCCCCTTCCTGCCTCTGTACCATAATGCTTAATGTAGCCACTGAGATTGTTTCTCTTTTAAAATAAGTAGCCTGAGGAATTAATGCATATTTTCATTGGCACTGCATCAAACTTGACATCACCGGAAATAATGTATGTCGTTGTTAACTGTACAAACAGGTATCGTTTCCCTTCTAGGCTCATAAGTTCTCCCTGTAGGCTAATCATTTTAATCAAACACTTTGCATTCAGACTCCTACAGAATGAGCTAAGAAACGTTATGGGCAATGACTTCTATGTCATTGAAAGTAGCACTTATGGTTTGAAAAGATTTCCTCCCGATGTTTTCCTACGGTCTGTGGGGATTTAAGATAACGTTTCACTTTCAGATTTTCTTCAGCTTGACCCGCTGTTACAGACTCCCCTGGGAGCACAGGGAGGGCCCTTCCACTCAGTGCTTTACGGTAATGGTTTCAGAGTTTGGTGTTAGCTTTTGCTTTGCTGAAACTTTTCACAGCTGACTTGATACTGGCACTCAGGCCTGACCTCTCCCTCCGTCAGCACTTCAGAGGTTAATTTTGTTGGGGGATCGGATTTCTTTCCTGGGCTGGGGAATGGTGATCCCCTGCTAGCTAGTCCTTTAGTAACACAGTTGCTGGGTGCCAGGATTCCCCTGGCCCAGCGTGGGCTGGCTCCGCTGGCTGAAGGAGTTGCCATCCTGTGAGATTCATTCAGCTTCTTTGTCCGCTTGTTCTCCAAGGACCACAATGTAGAGAAATGCTCTGGCCTAGGAACCTTGCAAGGTAGGACGATTTCCTAAAGTTTCCAGGGCGAGGGGCGGGTGTGTACACTGCCTTGCCGTTCCTTGGCTGGGATTGAAAAGCCAAGCAGAGCAGCCCGTGGTGCTCTGTGGCGGTGAGGTCGCTGATCCGGAAATTCAGCACCTTCTCTCCCTCCAGTCCTCCCTTTCATTCTAACCTTGATGGTTTCAGAGGAAGCTGGGGCATTCCCCAAATGTCCTTGGTCCACCTAGACATTTGAATAATAACGTCCATGTTTTCCAGACCATCTTATCAAAGTAGGCTGCTGAGCCTGAAAAACTGGGTGTTGATAACCCAGCTGTCTTAAGTCCTTATCCCAGATTTTTTTGGGAGATTTTTCAGTCTGGTGGGGAGGGGTGAGGCAGTGTGGCCCCAGGCAGGGGCTGCTGGTGGCTCTGAGGGCCCTGATTAAAATGACTTGTAGTTGGAGGTTTTGTTTGGAATCTAAGGAGCCTGGTGAACTTGCGGTTGTGTTTGCTAATATAGTAAATTACTGGGTGGGCTTTTTTCTGGAAACTAGGCTCCAGGAGAGATGGCATGGAAAGTTTCAGCATGAGGACTTTTCTTGCTTCGTTAAGACCTTTATAGCTGCCCAGGGGAAGCATATTTCTGTTTTTAAGCCAGACAAGGAGAGAAGAGAACAATGTTCATTACCACCTACAATGTGCCGAGCAGCTAACAGATATTGTCTCATCCAGTTTCATTGCAAAGCCAGCACATTCACCCTCAGTTTTGAGATGAGGCAGTGGGAACTAAGAGACGTTAAGTAACTTGATCAAGGTCACACAGCTAATAGCAGGCAAAGCTGGAATTGAAACCCAGGTCCACTCCACCGCCTTCCCTTCCTTGGGGGGCTTGGCAGATGAGCTTGTGATGGTTATATCTGTAATTTTTTTTTTGGAGACAGAGTCTCGCTTTGTTGCCCAGGCTAGGGTGAGTGCTGTGGCGTCAGCCTAGCTCACAGCAACCTCAAACTCCTGGGCTCAAGCAATCCTGCTGCCTCAGCCTCCTGAGTAGCTGGGACTACAGGCATGTGCCACCATGCCCGGCTAATTTTTTCTATATATATTAGTTGGCCAATTAATTTCTTTCTATTTATAGTAGAGACAGGGTCTCACTCTTGCTCAGGCTGGTTTTGAACTCCTGACCTTGAGCAACATGCCCACCTTGGCCTCCCACAGTGCTAGGATGATAGGCGTGAGCCATTGCACCCAGCCTATATCTGTAATTTTAAGTGTGGGTTCAGCTGTCTACGTTTTATTGTGGACAATTCACCAAAGTGCATATAATCATGGCCTGCCAGGGCATCTCAGATTCTGCTTGTTTCTGGGAGGGAGGGGGCTTTATATGAAGAAGCAGCCCTGCTTGGCAGTAGGACCTAGGTCAGAGTTCTCTGAACTCCTTAAGGCCCCTGGGCTGCCGATGGATCTGGCTGGAGCTGTCCTTGTGCCTGGCTCAGGGGAGCTTGATTCCAAGTGGAAGCCAAACTGGAGAAGGCTGACATGGCTATGGAGCTGGCCTGGGGCTGCACCCTGGAACTCAAGAAGCTGAAAGTTTATTGAGTCCTGGAGGGAGAAGATGTACACCTGGCATGTTGATACTGCCCCAAGTTGTTGGCACTAGCTGTTCACATGTGTGCTGGGGGTGCCTGATTAGCTAAGACTAGGCTTCTCTTGGGTATAGACCTGACTTTAAATGATGATTTCTGGCCCTGAGTTCTTTTCCATTCCCTCTTGTCCCAGAAGGAGATAGTTTAAGGGCAAGCCCCTGACAAACTGAGGCAAGTTCGGTTTTGGGAGACAGCAGCCTCTATTGGCCGCCCTGGGGCAACTGTGGTTCTATTTTGTGCATTCAGGTTCCCAGATCCCAAGCTGTATTGGGAGCTAAGGGGGTGGATAGAAGGAGGGTTATGGGGTGTCGGTGTCAGGACTTCACATCTTATTCTACCTACTTTAGATTTAAGGCAGCCAGCCAGTGCCCTGTCTGGGATTTGCCCCTCCTCCCCATTCCCCTTTCTTTCACTACTTAGAGATGTTTTTAAAAGTAACTTGATTGCATTTAAGTGCCCTGGGCTTTTTGGATAGCAGGTAGAAGTTCTGAGTTCTTACATAGCCATGATCTATTTAAGAGCATCTTTAAACTCTGTTCTTACACTGAGCCAAGGTGGTTAAGAAAAGCTTAGGTTTCAGAGTCAGGTAGATCTGGGTACAAATGCAGATCCATTTATTAGCTCCAGCACCTTGTGCAGATCATGCAGCCTGTGTAAGCCTCAGTTTCCAAATCTCTAAAAAGAGGACATTAATAATTTGTGCCTGGTAGGGTAATAGGCCTTTGCGGGATGATGCATGCAAAGTGCTTAGCATGGTGCCCAGAACTGTTATTAAAACTTTTGACCTTGTATAAGTTTTCGTTGTTATTTTCATTAGCTATAATGTGCTGAATTCTGTTGCTATTTAGGGGGAATGTATCCTCTGGTAAGCAGTAAACTAGGATGAATTTGTTGAGATCCTTGGCAAAAGCCAGCCGGCAGTGGCCCAAGTGTCAGCAGCCTTTCTCTGGAGGAGTCTTAGAGGAGAGAGAGCTCTGTGGAGCTGAGGTCAGCAGACACGCTGGTGCCTATTGTAACAGTGAGGGTCTGAGGCATCTGGACCGAAGCTCTGAGGTTTCTAACTCAATCAAGCCCCTGAAGCCAAAGAGAAATTTCACGCTTATTCAGGAGACCACCTACTTGTCAAGGAATGAGTTACCAAAATGGGACAAAGGTGCTTTGGGGTGAAACTCAAGCCCGGGGAATTCTGATTGCTGCTAAATCCCCTTGGAACCCTCTTTATGGGGTTTGTGTTTCCCTCTCTCCACCCCAAATCACCGGCCTTGCACCTGGCACCGTCTATAGAAGCTGCTTCTCCCCCAGGACACCATCCATTTATGGCAGTAAGAAGCAAGTTCTTGCACTAGAACTTTGTCATATATTTCATAATGTGGGCCTGGACTTTCCTCCTGCAGTCCGTGCAGTCGCTGGATCCTGGGCTGCCCCTGACACACACCGAGTGTCTCCCGTATGCCTGGAGATCTGTGCACACGCTGTCTGATTTGGTCCTGACCAAAGGCTTGAGAACTGAGTGTTATTATCGCTGTACCCCACAGGAGGAAACCTGAGTCTTCTGAACGTGAAGGTGCTCTGACAAGGTAAATGGCAGAGTCAGGATTCAATCACAGATCTATTTTACTTTTTTCTGCAGAACTTGTGCTGCCTCCATCTGGAGCCTTCTGGGATTAGTGGTACTAGGTGAGATTACGTTTTCTGGACTTAGTGTCTACACTCTGCCCTTCACATTAATTCAAGCTCAGGTTTTGGGTCTTTTTTACATCAGAACTGCAAACCATGTAGGCTGTAACCCAGAGAGAGGTGGCTGTTTGTGGTTTCAATTCAAGTAACTGTATCCACCTTGGTGTGGAAAACTTTGAAGTCCCTCTGATACAGATGGTAGATATTCATTAAAATGTGTAAAATGAATAAACAAAGGAGGTGGTGAAACACTCTTGGATCTGCCTTTAAATCCCAGCTTCAATATTTCCTAGTTACATGACCCTTGGGCCTATTTTCTTAAAGCCTCAAGTGCATCATCTCTAAAATGGGTATAATAGTAATATTTATCTCTTGGTACCTGGGAGAAAATATGTTAAGTAACAACATGGCCTGACTTTCCTTAAGCTGTTAATAAGTGTTGGTTGTTACTTTTACTATAGAGTTGGGAAGATTAACTGAAAGCCATACAGTGCAGTTAGCATTAGCACAGGGGCTGACATAACTTTAAACTTCAGTCGGGTTGGCTATTGTGTTATTATCATTCTCAGATAGACTACAAAAGACAGGGCTCTGCAGGAGTCCTGTTACATTCTTTGAAGGTGGATTTTCTTAATAGGCCCCAGCAGTGGTTAGAGGGACAGGATGCTCCTGAGCTAACCTCCTGGGGAGGAAATAGTTAACATACCTGTTTGGTGGGAAATGTAGGTAGCCAAACCCTTTCTCTTCCCCAGGGGTTACGACTAAGCCTACGGGTTGGGCTTGCTCACTCATCCACACCAAAGGACCTCATTCCACTTGGGCCCTGGGGTTTCACTGGAACAATCGCCTTGAACAATAGCCAGAAAACAAGTTCCACCAGTCTGGGCTTTGTGCAACTGAATGCAGCTGTCTGGCGGGGGGCGCGGGGCTGTGGAAGTGGGCTCTGCCTTGATTCTGGAGCAGAACTGGCAAATTGAGCAGGTAAGGCCTGGGTGTTGGTGGCGGTGGCTCTGTGGTGTAAGTTTAGTCACCTGGAGAGAGGCAGACAGAAAGGCGGGGGCCGGCCCAGACTGTTTCTGAGGACAGTAAGGACCGTCTGCAAGCAGACTGGGTCCTTGGAGTTTGGGGAGGATTAAGATCTTGGCTTTGTGAAGACTGCTTTCCACAACTGTGATGATAGCACTTTATTTCTGCTAACCGGCTGTGGTTTTATTAGGGAGCAGAGAAGAACTCATATAGACCGCAATCTGATTTTTTTACAGCATCGTTTAGCATGTCTTTCCCTTGAATAAACAACATTATCTCGGAGGGAGTTCATTTGAACAGTGGTAATGATCCTCCCTCCAGATCCTTCAATAACTCCTCTTTTGCTGGAAGCTGGGGCGTATAATTCCTAGTGGAAAAATCTGTTTAATCGTCCCTCAAACCTTGGGATTCTATTGTGCTTTTTTGCTTCATGAGAGATGAAGTTGTAAATATAACACTGCATTAATTCAGGACCGTTGCAGATTCCTGCTACTTTTAAGTAAGCCCTCCCTTCCAACCACGAAGAGCTCGATATTAAGAACTCGTGCAAGTGCGATGTGGTTTCTCGGGTCCTGGAGAAGTCAGGTCTACCCTCTCAGGTCTGTGGAATCCTTGCTTCCCACAACAATGGAGCAAAACAGGAAGTGCTTGAAGCTGAAATAATTTATGACTCTTTCACTGGCGTTTTTCATAGCAGATAGCTTGTATGCTGGCCGTTAAAACTGTACTTTAAGCCCTCTGAGTGGCACTTGAATTCCTGACACAGTGATGTCAGCATCTCTTGTAAGACTCTGAAACTGGATCTTCTGGTTTTTTGGCCCTTCCATTTTTGAATGGATTTTTCTGCTCATTTTTGAAGAGCATTTTCCCTTTACATCTGTGTTTCTCCAGGAGGTAAGGGGACAAACAGTTGAGGCTTTGAGAGCTTTGGTTATGGTTAAAATGCTACATAGTGGCCCAAATGGGGGGGGGGGGGGGGTCTCTTCTTCACACGCCTGGTTGCTGACCACGGATGGAGGTTCTTTTGTGATTCGGGTGGTTACCAGAGGTTTCAAAGCTGATCTGTATGTACTATCTCTCTCTGTCACAATCTACACGCCACTGTATGTGCTGTCTGATGAGCTGGAGGCTATGTGGCATCCTTATGCCCTGGTTTGAATCCCATCCTTCTGATGAGCTCTGGGTCCTAAGTCTCCGTTTCATCCAGGGGAAAATGGGAATGGAATTATATATGCAAAGTGCCTGGTATGGTGCCTGGCATTCTTGCTAAACACTGTCGATGGTGGCTGTAAATGTTGGGCAAGGTCACATACTATTTCTTCGTGGGTAATAGCATGGTCCGATGTAGACTCTCTTGTGAACTAGGTTGTAATGCCTGTATGCTAGGGCTTGCAAACTCACATTGTAGGGCCAAGCAGGTAGCATTTGTGAATTAAAAGGCTTACATGGGGATTATGTCAAATGGGAGAGCACACCTCTGCCTAAAGAGGGCACTTACTACTACTTACTACTCAGGGCTAGCTAACTGTCTCCCAGATATAAGATACTGGCATCTATTTCAAATATTTAAAAGACTCTGTTTGGACTTTTAAAAATAATCATCTGAGGAGTGAAATCAGCAATGAAGAAGCCCAGAGCTCAGAACACAGAGTTGCCCGTTTAGCAGCTTTTACTGAATGGGATGAGGTGCTTCACTGGGGACCTTCGGTGTGTCCCTTTGCCTTTGTACTAACTTTTCTCTGAGCTTCGGCTCACACGATGTCAGAAAGGAACCTTTGGGATGGCTTAGTCCAGCCCCTTCTTATACAGAAGAGGAGAGCAGTCCTGGAGAGGACGTGCCTTGTCTGAACTCTACAGGACAGTTCCGGGGAGGCTGGGCAAAGGCCTGGCTCTCCAGCTTCCTGGCCTTTGAGGCTTCCATGCCTGGAAGGGGAGAGGAGCACAGCAAAGAGCACTGGTGTCCTGAGCTTCAGAACGCTGCCAGACTAGTTCCCTGTCCTGGGACTTGGCTGGTGGCTTTAGGAAGTATGTCTGGAACCAGTGCAATTTCCACTTGGTCCCCTTTGCTCATCTCCCTATTTTACATTTTCATTTGTGCCTTAGCTGTGTTCTTGCCTGTCACATCCACTGGATTTGCAGTCAAGGGTGGGGACAGCTCTGGGTCATCAATTTATCAGCATCGCCTTGCACAGTTCTTGGCACATGGAAGGCAACAGCTACTGGATGACAGGAATAAATGAATCAAGGCCCCTGGCTCAGGGTCAGAAAATGTTGAGTTTACAAGTCTTAAAGTAAAATAGCAAATGTTTGATGGAATTCTTTTAATCTGCCCATGGGCTTAAAGTAGGTGGCAGTCATTTTTAAATCTGATCACTGATAACTCCAGTTATACCACGATCTGACTTGACCAGTGTAGGACATTTCATGAGTAGAGAACAGGTACATAGCTGTGATCTGGCCAGGAGATGATGCTTTTGTGTTGATTGTTCCACAGTCATTACGTCATCTTGCCATTTCTCTAGATGCCTCAGCCAAAGAATAATGTCAGGTATATCTATGATAATCTTGAAAATAAGAACAAAACAAAACAAAAAGATGGGGACACCGGCTGAGTTCTGTGTCTCATGCCCCTTTTAGTTTCCAGGAGGAGGTTCTGCTTGTTTCCCAAGGTTGTCAAACTCAATGTTATCTCCACTAACATTTTTGAAGCAATTTTGGAGCCCCTTTTAAAGTCTTACAGTGTGGAGTGCAGGTGAGCTGGAGAGACAAAGACTACTGAGGAAAGGAGGTGCTGTCTTGGGTTCATTTAGTCTTCCAGTCATTCATGTAAAAATTCATTCAAAAAATGAAATCTGCTTTAATATTTTTAAAATGTCTTCTTTTTAAAGAGTGCTTAACTTCTTAGAATTAGTTAGGTTTCAATATTTAATTTATTGAAGTTTTAATTTTTAAACCTAGATTTTCTTACAATCTATAAAGTATTTGTGTATTAAATTGACTTCATTTTCACTTGTTATAAATTAGGACTTTATTAATTCAGACTTAACAGACTGAATCTACCTACACAATTAGCACTGTTCACAAACTTGGATAATTAAATTTCCTTAGTTATTTTCGACTGCATTCATAAATTTATGAATTGGTTTCCTTAAGTTCCTGGTTTCCTTAAGTTCTTCAAATATCTGACAGGGTAGACTTACCTTTCAAACAAGCAAGATCTTTCTAGACACTTCAATAACTCTTGCAAATCAAATAAAAAGTTATAAATGTCATAGATTATTATCTTAAACATTTCAGTTCTATTTTAAGAATCTTAATCTAATTCTTAAATATTTCATCTTAAGAGTCTTAAGTAAAAAATTAATACTCATTTAAAGTTGAAATCACAAGACCATTTTGTCAGATTCTCCTAATATGCTACGTATTCGTTTAAATGTTATAAATACACAGAGATTAACCCAATGATCTCAAAGCTTTAATCTTAAACATAAGTATTAATATTATGAAACGCTTTCCTTCTCTCTTCATCTTTTTAAACCTTTCCCAGACTTTAAAATCATATACACCCAACTGAGGACAGCCGGTTTGTCACCTCAGGTGGGCTCAGGACCCTTGGGTGGTTTTTCCCAGTCAGGATATAGCAATGGTCAAATCATACTCCAGAATCGATTGTTCCGGAGTCATAGCTGAACACACCGCAGTTCCTTCTGCTGCGTCATCAGGGTCCCCGGGCCTCCTCGCTGGAATTTTGTTTCACCACATAGTAAACACAAATTCTGTGGGTTTCTTTCAAGTTCCAATCTTAATCAGTTTTCGTAACCGCTTTGGACATTTATTGCCCGATTTGGGTCAGTGGACTTTCATACCCCATCCCAGGTTGTACCTAATTTCCTTTGCCACTTGATTAGAATCAGCTAACGTCCTTACTGCCTGAGTGCATTCTGCGTGCTTTCCACATTTTTCCTGTCTCGCTCTTGGCCTCATGTCTAGAGTCACTTTCCAAACATGTTGCAGTTCCCCCCTTACCCGGTTCGCCAAATAACAAGACCTAAGCAAACTGGTTTTGGGCAAAAGAAGGAATTGATTACTTCTCACTATAGGGTGTCCCAGGGGTGCTTGTGGCTTTAGGGATGGGGGAATACAGGAGCTGGATTGGTGACAAAGGCACACTTCCATCCCTCTCTACTCTGCTTCCCTGGGTGCTAGCTTCCTTCTCAGGCAGGTGAGGAAGAGGTGGCCGTGGGCAGCACTAGGCTTCCTTTATACTTTTTTTCCTTTTTGCATTTTTTTGGTGCTTCATTCTTCTCAGTGCCTCTGCGTGGTCATACAGGTTTGGAGAGTGCTGCTTTAGGCAAAGTTACAGAGCTCTGTACTGGACTTCACAGCTGTTAACATGTTTACATACAATGTGAATCTCCAAAAGAAGGGTAGAAGAGGCAACACATTCCCTTGTTGGGGCAACATCGTCATCACGAAGCATCTTATAGAACTCGTTTTCCTTAGAATACCTCTTGAAACTCGCTGACCTAATCTTGGGGGCTTATGACTATTTGTAACTCGAATTTGTGGGAAAGGATAAGTTGGAACTAAGTGATTTTATGTCAAGATAAACTTGCTGGGCACAGTGGCTCATGCCTGTAATTTCAGCACTTGGGAGGCCAAGGGAGGAGGATTGCTTGAGGCCAGGAGTTCAGACCAGCCTGAGCAACATAGTGAGGCCCCTTTCTCTACAAAAAAATAGAAAAATTAGATGGGTGTGGTGGCACGCACCTGTAGTCCCAGCTACTCAGGAGGCTGAGGCAGGAGGATCACTTGAGCCCAGGAATGTGAGGTTGCAGGGAGCTATGATGATGCCACTGCACTCTAGCCCAAGCAACAGAGTGAGACCCTGTCTCAAAAAAAAGATAAACTTGCAAGCCTCCAGAAGTGAGGGAGACTAGGCTGGTTTCCCAGGCGTGGGGACAGCTTCAGTTTCTGGCACACAGACAGCTCTGGGGAGCATTGAGGCCACTCTTGCTCAGCATGGGCCTCCCTCAGTGTCGCTGCCCTTCATCTTCAGCATTAGTTCCCCTCTTCAGGGCTGGCTCAGTGACAGGAACTTCCTGTAAACTGAAGGTGAGCCCCCAGTGCTGCGGGCACTGATGTGGGAAGAATCCCGTGTGCATCGGGGCCACATGGCCCTCTGGAATATTATCTTGGTGTTGAAAGTCCGCAGGGGAAGAACAGGTACAATTTCAAAGCACAAAATCTGGGGCTTGGATTCACGGACATCTGTTACAATTTCCTTCCCTCCTCCCCACCAACCACGGCCCTACTCCCGTCAGTCCCCTTTGTTCTTCATCGGATTATAAGAAATATTAGATAGATTAAATGCCTAACCCCAAAAAGCAGATGCAATAAAAGACTCATGGGATTTTCTTTTATCATGAGAGCAAATTTGAGTGCTTTCCATCTGTGATGTCATGCTTTCCTCAACAGATCCTCCCATGGTTTCCGGCCTAAGTGAAACTGAGGCGCAGAGCCGTGACCTGTCAAAGGATCAAGTGAGGATGGGGCTGGGCGTAGAGCCCACTGCCAGTTTCTGATGCAAGTTTGCATCAGAAACTTGCGTCTCTCTCCTGTGCATGTGAATTCAGCCAGGAGGTGTTTAATGAGCACAGACTGTGTTGTTGGAGATGGAGGGGACGTGGCCCAGCAAATGAGCTTGACATTGCTACAGCATTGCCTTGACGCTTTTCACAGCCTCAGTTTCCCCATTATGAAACAAGGGTAATAGGAGTGAATTTCACTACCCTAGGAGTGAATTTGGGCATCGGTGGAGAGTATGCGCTAATGTCAAATAGTTGGGATGTGGCACGTGCTCAGGGAGCGGCCCTTGTTGTGGAAGGCAGCAGGATACAGACTTAGAAGGAACACGTGTTCTGAAATTGGACAACTGTGCTTCACAAACCCAATTCCAACACAGACTGAACAGCATTGGTCAGGGTACCTATTCTTTCAGCCTTGATTTCTTCATTTGTAAAATGGGCAGGATAATACCTACCTTGCATGCATGATATGAAGACTGGAGAAATGTAGAATGATACATTTAAAGTACCTGGCACGATGCTCGATTCGTGGTAAGCACTTTGTCATTATCAGTAATAGGCCCCTGCATGTATTTGGAAGATAGGACAGACCTTCACATAGAGAACAACTAGAATGCTGTGTACAGAAGCAAACACAAATATGCCACCATGTAGGAATTTAAAGTTGGGGATGACTGGGATGGGCTGGAGCATTTGGAAAAGGCCTTAAAGGGATACTTTGAGGAAGGATGGAGGGAGGGCCAAAGAAGTAGAATTATGTGAGTGAAGTTTGTGAAGAAGGTTCTGGAGCTGCGGGACCCTCTGGACTCTTGTGGATCCATCCATAATAAACTGTTGAGCCCTCACACTTCCTGCCTTACCCTCCCTGCTTGGGAACCATCCTAACGTATTTCCCCTGCATTTCTCCAGGATCCTCCAGGTTGGCTGTTGGAAGCCAAATAAAAGTGTTGAAGGGAAAGGTGCTGAAAACAGGTTTTCAGTAAGCCTTTGTCTTCCTGCCTGATCGGCAGAGCTGAAGATGTAGAGGCAGGTATCTTACAAGCTGGTGGAATGAACTAGAGCTTCTTTGGGGTTATTTGTGTGTGATGGGGTGGGGAGGGTGAGGCGGGGAAAGGTGCTGTTGGCTTTTGCAATCTCAGCTGCCCAACGATTCTCAGGCCTCACGCCGCCCCTTTGCAGTGCTTTCAGCAAGACACGCTGCGGGAGGCTTAGGGGCAGCATAGTGTGATTCAGTCGGTGCTTTGTTATCAGACCTGCCAGCCCTGGCTGTGTGGCCTTGAACCAGGGTGCCTGGCTCCCTCCTGGGGAAGTGGGCCGCGTCACATCTGGTGTGTTCCGAGAATTGACATAATGGAAAGCTGACTGGTATCACAGTAAAGAGGGTGGCTCTGGAGTCAACAGCTACATCCAGATCTGCTCCTCCTCTCCCTGGCCATCTCACCTTTCTCAGCCTCCGTTTCTCCTCCTGTACAATAGAAAGACAAAATACTAACCCTTTTCCACTAGGTCAGCTAGAGCAGTGTCACATTGATGCTGAAGCTTACTTTATGGTCCACTCAACTTCTCCCTCTCATGAGCTTCAGTAGCAGGTATTGATTGAGCACTTGCTGCATACCTGCCACCCTGCAGCCAAACCAAGGAGCAAATGCAACAGGCTGGTTTGACAAAGCGTGACAGGCTTGATGGGCAGGGTGCCACCTTTCTGAGGAGGTGGCACTTCAGCTGAGACCAGAAAGAGAAGGAGGCAGGGATAAGTGTCCAGGAAGAGAGATAACCAACATAAAGCCTTAGAGACAAGAACGGTCTTGGCTTAGAAGGAGCCGAAGTCCCTGCGGTCAGATGCAGTCTTGATTTTGAGGGGGCTATAAGGCAGGACTGGGGAGGGAGGCAGACCAGAGACCCTTTAAGGGCCAATGTAGGGAGTTTGGACGCCAAGAACCTGAGAAGCAACTCAGGGATCTTAAGCAATAGGGTGGCAGGATCTGGTTTACGTCTCAGAAAGATCCTTCTGGCTGCCATGAGGAGGATGGATCGTTAGAGAGTAAAGTGGGCTGCAGAGACCAGCTGGCCTTTCTGCAGTAACCCAGGCAGAGGCAACAGCACTGTCAGTCGCAGGTGGGGGTGGGTTGGAGAGCTGCACATGTTTGGATATATTTTGCAAGCAGACGTGATGGGACTGGTGGCTGGATTAAATGTGGCGGTGTTGGCGGGTATGGAGATGGTAAGGTGGAAAAAAGAATGGGGAATCATTGCAGGGAGATGGGGCTTGAGCAGCTTGGGGTTGACCTCAGTTGGTTTGGGGGTTGGGAAATGGGGAACTCTATTTTAGGCGTTTTCTGGGGTATTATCAGAATTAGAGCCACTAATAAAGTTGACACATTTCTGCTGACTGTTGCCACTTGCCTTCCCTCTGCATCTCGTTCCAACAGTGGAGTCTGGAGAAGTCACACAGCAGCTCTTCTGCCACTCTGACCCCTGGGCAGAGGCCGATGTGGGCTCTTTTCCCACACACTTTCAGCTCTAGCCCCAAACTCACTGCTCCTGCTCTGCTGCTTGGCTTTTGTCAAGTTCCCAAGATGAAGCTGAGGACAGGGCAGGACACAGGTAGTGTCTGTAGCCACCTCTGGTCGTGGAAGGACCCACGGTTTGCAGAAGGCACCCATCAGCCGCTTCACCCAGCTGCCCATCCCAAGCAGCAAGGCTGGACGGTGACCTCAGAAGAGTCACATCTGAGGCAAAGAACCTTACCTGGGGCTTGATGACCCAGGCCGGGTCCTTTAGGGAATGGCGCACATTCGTCCGTGCCATCGGCCTGAGCGGGAGCGGCACGAGGTTTTGGTGCTCAGGATGTGTTTGTCTTGACAGCTGGGATGACAGCAGCTCCGTTAGCAGCGGCATCAGCGACACCATAGACAACCTCAGCACTGATGACATCAACACCAGCTCCTCCATCAGCTCCTACGCCAACACACCTGCCTCCTCCCGCAAAAACCTGGACGCGCAGGTAAGGGACACAGGGTCCCGGGGCTCCTCGGTGGCCCCTGCTCGCAGGGAGCCTTGGGCTGGCGGGGTGAGAGGGCCGTTCGGGGTGGGCAGGATCCCCAGGGTGGCGAGAGCAGGCCCAGCCTCCTGCTGCCTGTGCGCTCATCCCCCGGCCCGGCCCCAGCCTGCCAGGAAGGGGTCAGGCGGGGGGCAGCGGAAACGGGAGTCACCCACTCACCACGTGGCTTGGTGGCCTCACATTTCTTCCCTGGACTTCAGTTTAATCTGTTTAAATAAACAAACAAACAGAAAGTGACGTTGGACTTTGGCAGTTCTCAGCCTAGAGTGCGCGTCCCCTCCTTGCCGCAGTAAGGCACCGCCGTCCGGGTGCGTGTCTGGTCCCTCAAGACGGATGGAGAGGGACGAAGCCGAACAGCCCTGGTGCGCAGGACCAGTGCGTCCGGCCTGAGGCTGGACACTGTTGGTCACATCCCCTGCCGAAGCGTTTTACTTGGCCCACAGTATTCCTCTTCCTTTAAACCAGATTCCATGTCCGATTTTAAAAATTGCATTATTTCACATGAAAGGATATTTCTGGTTTCTCTTGAAAAGTCAGAAATACTGCTTCCTTCGCCCTGCATTCTCCGCAGGGCGACAGTCAGCAGACGCCCCCGTGCCCGCCCCCACCCCCGTTAGACCGGGGGCTCCTGTTCCAGTGTGCACAGCTGCTACCTGCCAGCCAGCTGCACTCTCTCAAGGGCCGGCCTGACCCCGAGGCACCCGCGTTTGCAGCCCCTGCCTTAAGCTCTCAGGTTTTATGTCTCAAGTCCAGTGGGTTTCGTGTGGGCCCGTCCACTGGCCCACTGCATAGTGGTTGGCAGAGGGTGCTTCTAGTGAGCCCATTTTACCAGTGGAAAAGTAAAGTGCCATCCATCCTCACAGCTTGTCCCCAATTTGGGACCGGCCAGCCATGGTAGTGCTGGCACAGTGGGCTGGAATCTTTGTCACGATGGGCCCCTCCCACCGGTGGGGGCCACTGCCTTGGGTGAACCCTTGGGAAAATCCGATCAGGGCAAAGGCTCCCAGAGTGACGGCGTGGAGGGCAGAACTGACACTGCCTCTTCTTCACTCCCTTCCTCCCATGTCCTCTTCCTGCCCCAGCTGGCTTTTGCTCTATACAGAGAGGAGCTACTTTGGAAATGTCTTTGCTTTCAGAAGCTTCTCTTCGCTGAAGATAGGGCTAAAGAAAGGATGCATTAGACTGTGGGAGTAATTCTGTCCCACAGAAATGGAAACATTGCCTGGCTGATGAAATATATTACGTGTTGCTTCTGGGACTGCCAGTCACTCCTTGGGTTCTCATTTTAGCCAGTATTTCTAGTTGCTGCTCAGGAGAGAGAGTGGATTTGTGTTTTTACAAAATACTACCCAAATGACTGGAAGGGGATCATATTGGGGGTGCTGGCAAAATTCTATATCTTGATCTGCTTGGTAGTTATGTGTGTTAATTTTACAAAATTTATTCAAGCTATGTACTTTTTTTTTTTTTTTTTGAGACAGAGTCTCACTCTGTTGCCTACGCTAGAGTGCCGTGGCATCTGTCTAGCTCAAAGCAACCTCAAACTCCTGGGCTCAGGTGATCCTCCTGCCCCAGCCTCCCGAGTAGCTGGGACTACAGGCATGTGCCACCATGCCCGGCTAATTTTTTCTATATATTTTTTTTCAGTTGGCCAATTAATTTCTTTCTATTTATAGTAGAGATGGGGTCTTGATCTTGCTCAGGCTGGTCTTGAACTCCTGACCTTGAGCTATCTTCTTGTCTCAGCCTCCCAGAGAGCTAGGATTACAGGCGTGAGCCACCACACCCGGCCTCAAGCTATGTACTCAGATTGTGCACTTTACTACATAAAAAACCAAACCCAAGCCACATTGCCCAAGAATGATCACTGTTTAATTAGTGATTAGACACAAGTTAGAAACACCCAGCTAGCCTGTGTTCCTGCCATCTACCATATGCCAAATGTCACGGTATGCACCAGTTTTCCTTTCCTTGCGGACACTAGTATATTCCCAAAGATTCATTTTGTATTCAAGCTGACAACCACCAAACTTCTAGACTGTCCTTAGATACCAAGGAATTGACCACCTGGGTGTGTGTATCCAGGAGGCATGCGGGTCATGAGAGGTACTACAGAGAGAGGTATTAGTGAATCAGTGAGATTGCTTTTGTGTACTCGCAAGGTAGGGAGGCTTGCCCCAAAGATGCAGGTTGAGCCAGTAAAACACCATATAGGAAGAATATCTCTGTTCCACATTGCTACAGAGTAAACATCTGGGATTTGCAAATGATTCTTTGGACCAGCTCTTTGCCGCAAATGTCAAGTCAGAAAAGGTTCAAGAATTCTATATAAACATATCTTCTGATCAAGATCAGAAGTTATTTCAAGGGATACAAAGGGCTTACTGTTCATTGCGTGGTTTTTTTCCTAAGTATTTAAAACTACCAGAGTTAAAAAAAAAACAACTAAAAGAATAGGTCTTGGAGTAAAATAAATGCAGGCTGTGCCAATACTTACTAAGATTTCTGTTGCAATGGTTTCCTTAAATGGATTTTTAGTGACATTCCCTTTGTTCCTGTCCAGGGAGCATCTCAAAATATTTGAATCAGCATAATTCGCAGCTCCCACCCTCTTCCCCATCTCATTCTGAGGAATGCTAAGGGCCATTACTCCTCTCTGAGCAGCATCAGGCAGCGGGAAGATGTGCGTTGCACCCTTTCCAAGAGCTGTGCCTTCTGTGCTGCGGCTCTTGTCACATGCTGGTTTACCCTGGACAAGGGGCAGCACGCAGTCTGCAGGTCAGGGCGTAGGGAGGCAGGAGGAAGTGGCTCAGTGTGTCTGTCCGGAAAGCAAGTTGAGGACAGGTTGCCCGTCTAGGTTTTCCTATTTGAAGGCGTCTGAGGAACGGCCAAAGGAAATGCATCTAAGGAGCAGGGAAGTTATCGCGTGGAAACCTAAGGAGCAGCCTGTGCAGCTGATTGAAAGAGGAGGAGGCAGATCTTTGGGAATGGAGGTTCCCTTTGTCTGTGAGGGACTCTGTGCTCCTGGGGGACATTGAGGGGCACCGAAGGGTGCCCTCCACGGGGCATACGTGCCCAGCCACACAGCGACCCTGTGCTGCTGCTTCTCGCTGTGCTGGGCAGAGAATCCCCTGCCTGAGGCCGGAGAGCCCATCCACTGACTTCCTCCAGGAGAGCTGGTGAGTCCGGTTGGGCAGCCAAGCCAGATTGCTGTCAGGGAGAAGGTGTGACTTTGAAGTCAGGTGGTCCTGAGTCACGTGGTCACACTCGGTGACCTCCTTGGATGGACAAGATAACAGCTCCTCCAAGCCTCTGCCTTCCCTCCCGTAACAACACGGCAGCTCGACCTGTCTCGAAGGGTGAGTGTGAAAATGACTTGGCATACTGCATCTGAACATAACCCGGTGCCTGAGATTTGAGAGTTGCTCAGAAGTTACTTTCCTCCCTCCCTCCTGACACCCTGTCCCTCTGCCTCCCTGCTCCATTCGTGTCAGTAACTAAAGGTTGACTGGTCTTAATATATTTTGTTTGTAGTTCCAGAGCAAGTCATCTTCTACTTGCAGTATTTTATTTTGGGGGCAGTGTGTTGGTGACACACACGACTCCCCGCATACCCCTCTGTCCACTCGTGTCCTGACCGGTCTTTTCTCTCGGTGCCGTGGAAGGCACCGTTCCCAGCGCTCAGGTGTGAAGATGCACACCTCAGGGTTTCCTTTCATTTTCAATGCCTATGAAATATGCAGAGGAAAAAGGATAATTCAGTGTCAGTTTGTTTTTATGACTTGGGGAAGTAAAATTCTGAATGGCATGGCAAGGATTCCTGTCCCATGTGGCCTTGGCTGACCCTGGAGTTCTCTCACTGTCCTCTGGGTGTTGGTGTAGGGGGTAGAGATGGGGTTTGGCTGGGGGCGGGGAGGGTGCCTCCTTTGCTCATCTACCAGGAGCTGCTGCTGCTTCCGACTTTGGGCAAGTCATTTTTCCTCTTCAAACCTGTATTTTTCTGGTGTGTAAAATATGGAAAATAATCCAGTATCCTCAGAGGGTACGAGGAGCTAAGTCTGTGTGCAGAGGGACACAGTGCCCGGCAGCATGAGTGGCAGGTGGTGATGCCAGTTACCATTGCCGCCGTTGCCGGGGCTCAGACGTCAGCTGGCTCGGCATCCAGGTCCACAGGGGACACCACCTGAAGAGGGAGGATCCCTGCCTGCCAGGGGCACGGCGGCCCAGTAGCAGCAAGGACAAGTACCCCGTTCACCCTAATGCCAGACAATGGTGGGCAAATGCAGGAGATAGACAGCAGAGTGCTGGGAGTTTTGAGAGGCGAAAGTCAGTGAGAAAAACAGCCACCGTCTACAGGGTCCCTCCACGTTCCGTTCGTGGAGCCCACCATCAAGCCTCTGAGAGGCCTACTTGTTATCATCCCCGTTTTGTACACAAGGTAGTAATCTCCGAGGAGAGAAGCAGCATCCTCCAGGGTCACACACAGCAAACGAGTGGCAGCACGCAGCGCTTGAAGCTCGATCCATCAGACCCAAAGCCCACGCCATCCTTCACATCGTGCCAAGCTTCCTTCTCTTCCTTAGGCCTGGCCTTGGTTTCTCTCTCTCACTCTGAGAAGATGTGCCTCTCCCCCCTGCCCCAGGTCCCTTCTGTGTGGCTTACTTCCCCTCCTTCCAAGTAGGGGCAATAAGAAAATCCTTCAGAAAGCCGGTGGCACAGAGATGGCAAAGGTGTGAGAGGAAGGGAAGATGGAACTCTGTGTGTGTCCCCACGTGGACGTCCTGCTGGCTGGCCCCGCTATTGCAAGCTCTGTGGACAGGGAGGATAAGTCCCAGTTTACTCTTTTGTTAATCCTGAGAGCTGCCCCCACATGGTCCAGCAGCTCAGGAAGGATCTGCTAAGGAGATGTGAACTCAGAGCCCATAGAGTGTCCCAGGGCAAATGCCCAGCGGCTCAGAGTAGAGCTGGGAAACTGCCACCCTGGACCAAGTTAGCAGGGGTGTGATGGTTGGATGATTGTTCTCTCCAGAGGGAGAGAATCAAGCCGTGGTCCTGGGCCAGAACATGCACACTCTCTGCTGTTGATGGCATTGGGGTTCTAGAGTTCCCACCCACAGGCTGGGCTAGATCTGCTCTGGGATTGGGGCTGGCAAGTGGCCAGCCAGCCTGCCAGTATGGAAGGGGAATCTACTGGGTGTGCAGAAATGTCTCATCTCCTTGGACGTGTCCTCCAGGAAGGCAACATGGCACAGTGGTTATAACATGGGCTCTGCTTTTAGACTCCCTGGAATCCTTACATCTCTTCTTCCTCACTGAGCGATCTTGGACAATTTTCTTCTCCATCCTGTGCCTCACTTTTCTCATATAAAATTGATAACATTAACTGTAACTTCCTCATAGGTTTTTGGTAAGAATTAAATTCAACAATACATATCATTAGCTTAGTGCCTGGCACATGGTGAGTGCTCAGTAAATTTTACTGATTACGCTGCTATTATCAGCACCATCACAATTTGATTGGGGGTATAGGTATAGGAACATTAAAAGAATAAATAATACAGTAACTCAGAGTGTGGCATGTGCTAAATTTTCAGTACCTCTTAGAATATATTGTTAATAGGATGTACTTGAGCATAAGCTCCATGAGGGTAACAATTTTCATCTGTTCATTACTTCCAGTGCAAGTAAGCTTGCCTGGCACATTGTGGGACCCAATAAATATTTGGCGAGTGAATGCTTCCAAAGCCAAGTTCTTTCTAGCCTCAGGGCCTTTGTACATGTGGTTCCCTCTGCCTGGCATGATCTTCCTTAAGTATAGCTTCTCATTATTTAGGGTACTTCTTCCAAAAAGCCTTATCTGACCACCGCCCTCACCCCCATCATCACAGTATGAAGGATATCAAAGCCTGTATTTCTCTCAGACTCCTTGTCCTTTTCTTTATGATAATCTTTATAATTACAAGTATACCTTTATTGACTCTGCCTTGCTCCCTGGACTGGAAACTCCATGCAGGGTGGGGACTGGTCTGACCCGCAGGTTCTCTGACCCTCTGTGGCACCTGAGGGACAGTGGGCATTGGCTAAGTTCTGGTTCTGGGCTGGGCTGGCTGGCACAGGGAGTGGGTAACTTGAGTTTCTGCTCCTCTGCACAACTGCGATAAAGATAGTCACCTGGTTGCCCTCCTTAACCAGATAGCGGCTGGGACCAGGTGAAATCATTCCACTGAAGTATGTTGTGGCCCGAAAAGCAGTGCTCGTCATTCACCCACTCACTCACCAAGCTCGGACTGATCCTGCTCTGCCCACACGTGGGAACCCCCCTCACTGTGGCCCAGGCCACAGCAGAAGGATGAGCTGCTCATAGTTAGCAAGTGTGTTTTTGTCCTCATATCTCTAGTACCTAGCTGAAGAAAACAAATGCAAGAACCCGTAAGGCAGCTATAATGGATGAGTGGAATTCATAAGGAGGAGGGGGTTGGGGAAGAGACAGAGGCAATTAAACTCGGCTGCTTGTCTGTTTATACCTTTTGTCCCATCCAGCCATTGTAGTCCACAAAGGAAGGCATCTGTACCACTCTTGGATGATAGGCATCAGGCCAGATTCTCGCCAGGTGTTCATTTTAATGCCCCACATTGCTGACATTGCCCACTCTCAGTGGTTAAATATGGCAAACGCGGGACGCTCTCTTAGTGCAGCCACCCGGAAAGTGCTCTGACCTGCCTTCCCCGTTCACGGTGCTGCTGCTCCCCGCTGGCACCCCAAGACTGGCCTCCCACCCCAGGAGGCCTCCAAAGCATTCTGGTCAGCTTTGTGCCTCTAAGCTGCAGGAGATCATTAACGTCACACTTCTTTCCCCTCCTGGGTTCCACGGCCAGCAGGTCAGGGCTCTTCCAGAGAAAGCTGGCTAATTATATCCCTTGTCTGAACAGAATCCCACAAGGGGAGCAGAACAGGGGCATATAAATGCTGCTGGGCTGGGGGCAGGCACTGTTGGCGCTGAGCATTTGCGGGAAGTGCCACTGGAGGGTTTGCTTCCTCGGCTCCTGGCTCCACCTGACTCCGTGGAACCAGCAGCCACCCTCGTTTGCTCGCTCCCGCGCGTGGCGTGTCGGGTCTACAGACTTCGCTGGCAGTGGAGTGATGGCAAGAAGGCAGAACAAAGGGAGACGGGCCAGGAGGCTGGATGCTGGTTAGAGACCGAGCGGCGGGAGTTGGAGGAGGCTTGTCTCCAAGTGGCAGAGAGTTGGCAGCCAAATTCCCCCGCGTCTCCATCTGTCGGTTCTCCCCCCTGGGGCTCTCTTTCTTTTTTCCCCCAGGAACCTTTTACTCTTCCTCCCTCACTCCCTTCTAAGGATACATTTATATATTATTTACTTTTTTGCCACCCCCCCCCACCAAAAAAATCAGGCTTCCTAATAAGATAACCAAAGTTCCAAAGTCCAGACATTTGTGAAGGAATTATTATTTTTCTCTCAAGTCCAGTGCATTGTCATTTTCACCTTTGGAGCGAGGGGCTTCCGAGCCTGGGATGTGGGGGGGACTAATTCTGGGAGTCTCTGTCCACAGACCGACGCTGAGAAACACTCGCAGGTGGAGAGGACTCCCCTGTGGTCAGGCGATGATGTCAAGAAATCAGACGGAGGGTCGGACAGCGGCGTAAAGATGGAGCCGGGCTCCAAGTGGAGGCGGAACCCTTCCGACGTGTCTGACGAGTCCGACAAAAGCACGTCGGGCAAGAAGAATCCCGTCATCTCGCAGACGGGCTCGTGGCGGCGAGGGATGACAGCTCAGGTGGGCATCACCATGCCGAGGACGAAGCCGTCCGCCCCAGCAGGTGCTCTGAAGACCCCCGGAACTGGTGAGTGAAAGAAAGGCTGGCGCCGTCTTGCCTTCGCAGTTGTCAGCTTGAAAACCAAAGCCACAGTCCCTCTAGCAAGGACTCGATGCTGTATATTTCTTCTTAGGATTTGTACTCTGCTAACTAACAACCAGCTTTCATGGAGGTTCACATCCCTGCCTTTTCCTAAGTGGAAATACGTAAGCCCGTGAACCTCTTCAGCTCTGGGGATGGTTCAGCTGCTGGGGCACATGGAATCGGTTTCAGTGTGTACTGGGGAAGAGTAACACACCCAGAGCAGGCTAGTCAAGGGCATGAGTTCACAAGCTGTCAGTATGTGGAGTCGATGTTGTCCATGATTTAGCAAATGTGTATAAACAGGGCAGGGGTGCCCCCCCGGACACATTAAGGACAGCTTTTTAATGGGCAGAGGATGAGAAAGGTTAGCAAAAAGCAGGATCTTTTTTTTTCCCCCCAGATATATCAATGATTGACTGGCTTTGCTTCATTCTGGGTAAATTTAGACTGCTTTGCAAATGAGTAAAATCATTGACATTTCCTAAAAGGCTCACAGTGACAGTGGTAGACTATATTATCTTTATAAAGAGCTCTTTCCTTTGCCTCCCCAAGGAAAAAGGGAGCTGGCTCTTGAGAGGAGGGAAGCATCTTAAATAGACACGATGCATGAGCTGGGCTCTCAGTTTGCAGGCTAATCTTTCTGATTTCTCTCTTAGGAAAAACAGACGATGCAAAGGTGTCTGAGAAAGGAAGGCTTTCTCCCAAAGCCTCCCAGGTGAAGCGCTCCCCATCCGATGCTGGCCGCAGCAGTGGTGATGAATCCAAAAAGCCCCTCCCTGGCAGTTCGAGGACACCCTCTGCCAATGCCAACAGCTTTGGGTTCAAGAAGCAGAGTGGCTCGGCCGCTGGTCTGGCCATGATCACAGCCAGCGGGGCCACTGTCACCAGCAGGTCAGCCACACTGGGCAAAATCCCAAAGTCGTCTGCGCTCGTCGGTAGGTCTGCTGGCCGGAAGTCGAGCATGGATGGGGTTCAGAATCAGGACGACGGGTACCTGTCTCTCAGCTCCCGGACAAACCTGCAGTACCGGAGTTTGCCGAGGCCCAGTAAGTCCAACAGCCGGAACGGGGCTGGGAACAGGTCTAGTACCAGCAGCATAGATTCCAACATCAGCAGCAAGTCCGCAGGCCTGCCGGTGCCTAAGCTGAGGGAGCCTTCCAAGACAGCCCTGGGCAGCTCGCTGCCAGGTCTGGTCAACCAGACAGACAAGGAGAAAGGCATCTCATCGGACAACGAGAGTGTGGCTTCCTGTAACTCGGTGAAAGTGAACCCTGCAGCCCCGCCTGTGTCCAGCCCGGCTCAGGCCACTCTCCAGCCTGGGGCCAAGTACCCAGACGTGGCCTCTCCCACGCTCCGAAGGTAAGTGGGTACACAAATGGTACTGAGCAGACCTGGAACACAGGGGATGGCATCCTGGATTAATAATGTCCATTTCTTGGTTAAAGCACCCTTTATTTTTCTCTACTTTAGTCCTTAGGAAAGCTATTTGGTCAGATCCTCCCAGTAATGTTGCATTTGACCGATTGTTTCCCATACTGGGATGAAAAACACAAGCCTCTGGGATCAGTCATCCTGGCTCCATTTTAATTAGCTGCCATGTAACCTTTCTTAACAACTCTGCCTCACTTTCCTCATCTGTAAAATGAGGATGATGATACTTTTCTCCTGGCTTTTGTGAAGATTCACCTTTGTAGCCATTTCTGGCCATAGTAAGCACTCAGTTGAAGTTAGCCACCATTCATGATGAGGTCTTGATAGACTCTCAGACCTGGGCGGGGAGCTCAAGGGAGGGAGATTTTTTGTTTTTGTTTTTGTTTTTCCTTGCCTTGGTAATTCAGCTGCTGAGCTTACTCATTATGGCAGGCAGCAATCTTGGCCGGATCCTTTTCTCACACATCCCTAGCTCAATGTCCCCACATACTTTTTTATTTGTTAATTTTTTATTTATTTATTTATTTATTTTTTTGAGACAGGGTCTCACCCTGTCACCTACGCTAGAGTGTAGTAGCATCATCAGTAGCTCACTGCAACCTAAAACTCCTGGGCTCAATTGATCCTCCTGCTTCAGCCTCCTGAGTAGCTGGGACTACATGTACATACCACCACGCCCAGCTATTCTTTTCCTGTTTTTAGTAGAGACAGGGTCTCAGTCTTGCTCAGGCTGGTCTTGAACTCCTGACCTCAAGTGATCCTCCTGCCTTAGCCTCCCAGAGTGCTAGGATTACAGGCACGAGTCACCACGCCCAGCCCCCACATACTTTTTTATACTACGTGCATAATATAGATTAGTCTGTAATTTTAGCTTTCTTTATTACCAAAAAACCCTCTTAAAGCAGAGATATTTCTGGAAAAGAGAAATTGATTTCCTATTACCTTAAAAAGACATCATTTCCCACATTTTCCCTCTGGGTAGAAGTTCTTAATATGAAAATATTATTCACTGTTTTTTTTTTAATAGTTTCTTCTAAATTTATAAGACTTTTTTCCTATTCCTATTACCGCATTTTAATATCTACTAGACCATCCCCAAACTGCAGCTGCACAGATTAGAGCTCATCCTACCTTCCCAGGAAATTTCTTGTTGTAAGAAAGAGTAAATCCCAAGGATAGAAAATTAAGCAGTGAAAAAGTAAAAATTATATGCACTTGTACATATTTGTGGATGAACAGGAATGTTTGAAAAGGCTTCAGAAGAAGCATTCCACATGAAAGCTATAATGAAGCAGTTCACTGTTCTTTGTCTAGACTTGATTATTAGAATTTCAGTAATGATGATTTTTTTCAGGGGGAAGGCCTTATTGGGCTGCTCTTCGTTGTTTTAACAGGTTGCCTTGTAAATGAGAATTTTCTCTGCTTCTTGCCTCAAGTATTATATGTAATATTTGCTGTTTGGTATTACAGATTTCCTTTAGTCACTACAAAGGCATTTTACTAGATCCTTAGGCTAGTGTAACAGAGTCCTTGAAAATGCATGCATCTCAGGCTCTGCATTGAGCACCATTCAGCCAGTTCCTGGTAAATTACATTTTTCCTAAATCATTAAGTGTTCTCAGTTCTCTCGTGTGCATTAGTATGGAGAAGAGAAATCTTAAGTGAAATGTGATAGATAACTCTCTTCAAATCGTTTGAAAGACTAACAGACAAAAGATTGGACTTTTTCTGTGTAGTTACACATAGGATGAGAAGCACTGTGCAAAAGTCAGAAAAAGATGTACAAAATTATTGTTTTCTAGCATTTGGAAGCGGTTGGCAATGGGGTGAGTTATACTTTTAAGGTAGTGAGGATCCTGTCACTGGAAGTATGTAAGCCTTCTAAAGCCAAGATTCTACATTAGGATATTTTAGTCCCCACTTGTCACCAGGCGAGAAGTGTTTCTCCTCTGTCAGCAGATACTGTAGGGATTAATCGATTAATTATTTGTTTGTCTTTATAGTGATTGAGATTTGTAGATCTGTTCGGCGAGAACAGAGATCAGATTCACACCACTTTGAGCACTTGGGTGAAAGGCCATCTGCACATCAGAATACATAGTAGTTTTGTCACATTTCAGAGATACTTATTCCGCATGGGTTTTGATGGGTGGAATAAAGCCCTTTTATTGCCAGAATGTGGACCACCCTCTGACTTTAAAACAGTTCCACCATTCTCCTGGAGAGCTCTCTGCCAGTGGAAGAGGAGGGCATTTGCGTAATTCCCCGTGGTCTGAGGACACATTTTTGGCCATGCGCAGTGGGGAGATGACACGGGATGGCATTCTGTGTATCTGTTACGGAGACGCGGTTCACATCCAGCGTGACTGGTCGAAGGCCTTGTGAACACGGCGAGTTTTCCGTGTGTGTCGTTGGATACATCAAGCTGGCTGGCCCTGGCAGACCCATCTTTCTGGTTGAGCTTTCCATTGAGACTAAATCTGTAAAGAGCCTTTCCCAGGCCCCATCCAGATCCAGACTCAGGTTCTCGATTCTGCGTGTCGTGCTTAGAGATCAAAGAAGCCAAATCCCTTAGAGTTGAGCTGTCATAACCTGTATGCCTGCTTCATGCCTGGGGTCAGAGATTCAAAGATGATTAAGACAACTTTTCCCCTCTGGATGTTTCCTGAGCCACAGCAGTTGTCTAGTCTATTTACAGTAAGAAAGGGAAGGAAGTTCTTGGACCAATGCGGACAGGCCTGTAGAAAGTCATTCCCCATCGCTTCCTGGCTCACACAGAGCCGGGGTCTCAGCTGCAGCCTAGAACTTGAAGGTGGCAGCCTGTGATTCACCTGTGTCCAGGCCCACACTGTGGCCAACCTTTCCCCGAGGAGCACCTTTAGCTGTTGCAGTAATGGCCATGCATCTGTCCCCAAGGGTTCTCTCCAACTCCTATGCCCCACCCTTCATTAACAGTCCGGCGCCCCTTGGCACTGGGAGTTCAACCCACACGACCCTTTGTCTCTTCACAGACTCTTTGGTGGGAAGCCTACCAAGCAAGTGCCCATCGCCACAGCCGAAAACATGAAAAACTCAGTGGTCATCTCCAATCCTCATGCCACCATGACCCAGCAAGGTAACCTAGACTCCCCGTCAGGCAGTGGCGTCCTGAGCAGTGGGAGCAGCAGCCCTCTCTACAGTAAGAACGTGGACCTCAACCAGTCACCTCTAGCCTCCAGCCCCAGCTCAGCCCACTCGGGCCCCTCCAACAGCCTCACCTGGGGCACCAACGCCAGCAGCTCCTCGGCCGTTAGCAAGGACGGCCTGGGCTTCCAGTCCGTTAGCAGCCTCCACACCAGCTGCGAGTCCATTGACATCTCCCTGGGCAGTGGAGGGGGACTGAGCCACAATTCCTCCACTGGCCTGATCGCCTCTGCTAAGGATGACTCCCTGACTCCCTTTGTCAGAACCAACAGTGTGAAGACCACACTGTCAGAAAGGTTGGTGCTGTGCCTCTGGCTGCCTGCATTGCTCAAAAACCGCCCTTCCAAAATTAAGAAGATTAGGCTAGGAATCCCAAATGTCAATTAGCCTTTGCCTGTGAGATTTCTCTCTTTCTAATTACTGCTGTCTTTCATGGGGAAGCCGGTGTGGGATGGAATTAAGCTTGGCCCTGCTCCCTGTTATCTGTTTCTCTGTGATTATTTTCTTGGTGCTTGGAGCTGCTCAAAGTCTCTTGGGGGCAGGTGTATGTTACCATTGGAAATGGCATTCAGCTTTTGAAATCTTTCCATTTTATTCTGTTTGTTCATCAACTGCTTCTTTCCCCTCCTCTTGTATCTGCATGCAGAGGAGGTGACGAGGTGCAGCCACAGAGTGTGTGGTAGGCTAGGATGCTCTTTAAGCACCTGGGTAGATTTGGTGGTCATCATGGCAAACACCCTCCTACTGAAGAGCTGCTGGCCATAGTGACAGGAAATTGAGAGATTGAAAAATGTCCTCAGAGCCCTAGATTTCACTACAGTAGTGATGTGTGTTCAGTTTCTGCGCATAGGGAAGCAATCCAGGATCAGCACAGGGAATGAGAAAAATGTTCTAATCGTTGTGTGTAACACCTCTCCTTTCTTCCAAGCTAATGGTCCTTCTCTTGTTTTCTACCTGCCTGGACTTCTAGCCCTCTCTCTTCCCCTGCTGCTAGCCCTAAGTTCTGCAGAAGTACTCTGCCCAGGAAACAGGACAGGTAATGACATTCTAGGCCGGGGACCCATCCAGCCTCCAGGTTCCTCTGCCCGTCTGTTGTCAAGCCAGATGTCTTGTGCGAGGCTGCTGGCCTGAGGCTTCCGCTTGTGCTTGTGGCTCTAGTGTTCTCTGTGACACCCAGACATGCCAGTGAGGGTCTGTTCCACTGTCTGCTAAGGCCCTGGGAGAGGTGGAGTTGGGTTGACTCCTTCCTTCCCATTTTGGGAAGGCGACCTCAAACCTTTCCACTTGGTCTGGGGTGGCAGAAGCTCTCACTTGCATCTCCTGTGTCCTCGTGTGGCATGCTCCTGCTTCCCAGCTTCTCCCCATGCCTTCCCTGCAACACACACTCAGAAGCGATCTACCACCCACCATGCAGCGTGGCCTTCACCTCTGTCCCCCTCCCCGACTCCCCCGCACAGCTGGCTCTTCTCCCTTTCCAAGTCCTTCGCTGCAGTTTGGCTCGTTGTGTCTTGCAGACTGTTGTGTTTTGTGTGCCCATTTCCTGTAACGATAACGAGAAAAAATATGTGGAGTTTTAGGACTTTACAAATGAAGGTGCTTGTGATTGCCCCCTCAGCTGTGGGTGGGCCTCGGAGATGGCTATTGACCTAAAATTTGTGCAGGAGCGATGACTCTGCCAAACATAACAAGCAGATGTTGTTTCTTACTAGGGGGGAAAAACACCCTCTTCACCCCATCAACAGCAAAAAAGTTTGTTTTTGTCAGACTCACAAACCAAGCCTTTAAACTCTTGTTCTTTGGAAATCCAAATGCCTTGACTTTATCAGCAAGCTGTAACATGCCCCGACTCGGGCCCAGGGTTCAGCTCCTAGCTACGCCCAACAAGGACCACAGAAATTGAGAGAGACCTGGAATTTACTTTGTTCCAGATGAATTCCAAATATGCAGACTGCTGGCCTCTTGAAACCTCCAACAAGTCCCTTCTCCCACTTGAAGTCATTGCCAGGGGTATTTCAGGGTTAGGCCAGTGTTAGGGGTGCACAAAGGATGGCACCCCTCTCTCTGAAAAGCAGTGGTGGGGTGCAGAGAAGACTGCTGGGCAGCAAAAGGCATGGGCTCCGCTTCAAGGTGGGGCAGCTCCTGAGTTTTGCCTTGAGCCTATGGAAAAGGAGGAGCCATTGGGGTTAAGCAACTGAGGCCTCCTGGTGACTTGGGGTAAAGTGTGTACTGGTGTCAGCTCAGGCCAAGGCCTGGGTTTCTTTTGTTTTCTGTGGATGTGGATGTGTTGCGTTGCATGCATAGCTGGATAAGGGCACACTCCCTGGTGATGTAAGTCTCTTTCTCCAGGGCCCTTCAGCCCCCTCCCTGGCCTCCCCCTTCACTTTCCCTCCCCCTTCACTTTCCCTCCCTCCCCTGTGCTTCTCTGAAGTTCTTATTTTTGTTTTAACTTTCCTACAGTGACCCGCACCTTGATAGGAACACTTTGCCTAAGAAAGGACTCAGGTATCTGTGTTTCCTCCTTGCATCCATGCCATCTGTTGTGGCTTTGGAGCTTGGCTGTGTGACTCTCTCATGGCTGGTGGGGGTTTTTGCTGTGCTGGGGTCCCCGCTTTGACCACGGCAGCAGGACCTTTTGGATGATGCCCCCCCCCTCCCCCTGCACCCTCACCTCTCCATTCGTTGGCTTATTTGCTTGAGCAGGGGCTGTGCTTTTTCAGGCTTAATGTGATCAAACCATCTCATAAAAAACATCCCTGGGCAAGCCCAAAGAGCAGTCACTGCTACTTCTGGGGCCAGTGGGTTTAATCTCTGAGCACTTCACCATGACCATACTGTTCACATGGCTGTCTTCCAAGAGAAAGGACATGACTTATGGCATGCTGGTCGATTAGCTAGGACAAGAGCAAAGGAGGTGAGGAATATTTTCCCCAAATTTGAAAATGTTTAACTTTTCAGCCCATAAAAAATTGCTAAAGACAAATACTTTGCACTTGTCTAAATATTCCAATTGAAAATTGGGTCTACTTTCAATGCCCAGCAAGACATGGGTGTGATCATTTTTTGGTGAAAATAAAGACAAGACTCCCAGGAAGGAGTGTCCTTTTATTCCTAGTGGAATAAAAAGTGGTAGCCTGGGCTCATTTTTGGTGCTAGTCCTGGTAAGACAAGATGCTATAAGTCACCATTGCTCACACCATCTACATCACTTTGCCAGCCAGAGGAGCTTCAGTTTGCTAACGCCTGCCCCGTGATCTTACTGTCTTATGGTTGCAGCTGTCATTTCTCCTGCTTTCTAAACACTTCGTTCTTTGTAGCATCAGCTTCACCCTGCACTAAGCATTAAGTGCTTTTGCATAAAATGGAACTTGGAATGAAATGTTTCGTTGCTGTCATGTGTGTCTGTAGTTAATAACCTGCAGCTCTTAAGACTGAGAGCATTTTGAACAGTAACATGAGGTAGGTATCAATGCTTCCTTTCAATAGGAGCTCTGAGTAAAGCCAATTCTAAGAATCTAAGAAGCAAAATATTAAAATCTCCCAACACACATCCTGTGGAAGGGAGTTCAGCCCTGTGGCCTTAAAGGAGGTCGGCAAGACCTTTTGTACTGACCAGTTTCCATCGGGACCCTGGGGGCTGCTGGATGCTTAAATGACAGCCACTCTCAGTACGAGTTTGACCTTAATATCCCATGGGTGCCCTGAAAGGAAACTACCCCTAAATATTAACATTTCAAATGGTGTGTATATTTCTGTAGCAGATCTCTCCTATCAAAATTATATAGGTCTGGCCTTTTAAAATTAATTGTTTAAAAATTCAGAATAGGGATACAAGACATGCTGTTTTCAGGTCATTGATGCGTCCTGGGAAGTTTCGTGTCCGTCAACTACAGTAGATGCATTGAGGAGGAAACAGTGCTGCGTTCCCTGTCACTCTGACTCTCCTGCCCAGCTCCCTCCCTTTAGCTCGCATAATGCCCATACACCCACAACACCTTTTTTTAAGCCCAAAGAATCTCTCTATTTACATATAGTGCATAAAACCCAGTGGTACCCTGGCTGCTTGTGCACTCAGAAATTCCAGGTGCTGCCTGTGGCCACAGTGAAAAGAGCATGGATTTTGGAATCAGGCACACATAGGAATTTCAGCTCTGTGACTCAGGGCAGGGTCCTGCCTTTCCTGAATGTGAATAAGGATAGTGGCATCTGCATTGCTGAGCAGGTCTGAGGCTTCAGTGAGATAACATCCATGAAGGCCCCTAGGATGTTACAGACGCCCAATAAATCATCACCAGATGCATTTCAGAATAAATGAGGAGGTGGGTCGCATAAACTCCTGAAGACCCTTTCCTGTAAAACCCAATAATTTGGGGCTCCTTTCGTGAAGACTTGCTTATGCGTGATTGTAGCAACTGCTGCCAGCATCTGTGTCCTGGGACCTCCCTTTCCGTGTCCACTTTCTCATGTGCTGCGATTCACGGCCACTTATTTGCGCCGTAGAGTGCAGATGCCGCGGGTTATCTAATTAAAACTTCCTCAGAGCTCTAACAGCAGTTCGTTTTGTTGCTTCAGTCCCCTCAAGGTGGGGGCTTTGACGTGACACTGTCATGAATCAACATGTTACAGAAACGCCCAGTGACGGCTCTTTTGAGTATTTACCAATCTTCCTCCCTTTATGTGTTCCCTCCACACGGAAAGCAATTGTAATTTTCCCCAAACGCTGCCAAGTAGCAAAAAAGGTTTTGAGAAACTTCGTAAGTTTCAGGGTGTGTAGTGATCTGAATTTTTTAAACAAATAATCTTTGGATATATATTTTTTTCTTTTTATGTATTTGCCATCAACTCCACAGAACTCATTTTCCTAAGTGTTGTTCGTAGTTCATTCCAGCTTGATTTCTGTCTGTCCAGGTATACTCCCACCTCCCAGCTTCGCACGCAAGAAGACGCAAAAGAATGGTTACGGTCCCACTCTGCAGGAGGCCTGCAGGACACGGCTGCAAATTCCCCTTTTTCCTCTGGCTCCAGTGTAACTTCTCCCTCTGGAACAAGGTTCAACTTTTCCCAGCTTGGTGAGTAGCCACTTGTCATTAGCTGTGTTGTTCAGCTCTATAGGGCAGAGCTTGTTTGGTGTTTTGAAATAGACATGTGGTCCTGTCCGTCTCGATATCTGACCAAGCCCTCAGCGATATAGTTTGATTACAGGAGAATTGATAGCAAAAGAAATAGAGAAAACAGCAAAAATTTTGGTACTCTGATCAATTTTCTGTCTGTGGCTGATTCAGGTGGGGTTTCTGCAAAGAGCAAATCATCCCATTTTCGAGAAGAATGCATTCTATTTTTAAGATCTCTGAAGAAGTAGGGCTTATAGCATACCCCATGTTTGGTGATCCTCATTGCTTTAGTAAGCTGGAAATAAAAGTTAAGCTTTGATTGAACAGGTATTCTTAGAAGTGCCGACTGCTGACATAATGCTTGGGCTGGCGCAGTGGGGAAAGGGAAAGGATTTTTAACACAGTCCCTGCTGACATGTCAGTGGATTCCTTTTTAGAGAGACGAACACACCCCCATGCAGACCTGTAAAGCAGGGTAAAAGAGAACAGTCCAAAGCTTTATATGAAACCACGTAAAAACTGACTGTAATCAGATAAGTAGTCGTCTACACAGTTAGAGAAAGGAAAGATCAGTGCTGGCTGGAATTACAGACAGAGGTTATGTGAGGGTGGCAGGATGGGAGCTGAGCCCAGGGGGACTGATAAAGGGAAAGTCTTTTCCAGTCTCATCCCACTCTTCAGAGAGGCAGCCTTTTCTGAATATTGTGAATAATAAATTCAGAGGCTTTAAGGATTAATGTGGTTTGTAATCAAGTGAGGTTTAATTCTTCATTTTTGATTGGCTAAATGAGTACCTCTGAAAATATTGTACATTACTAAAAGGGACAGACTTTTCTTAAGAAAGCTGGTTTTAGCTATGGCAAATGTACCTCCTTTGCATGGAAGCTTTTTATGCAGCGTTCCCCATCTGAGGCCATGAGACAGACCTGTGTTCATATTGTTCTTTCCCAGCCGTAACTCTTTGAGGCAAGAGATTCTTGTCATGCACAAATGCTTCCCATCTGATCAAAAGCCTACTTGGACTATTTTGGGCTTTTGGCTTTAGAGAGAATCGTTCCAGATGAGCCTGGGGAGTAATTAGCTCATGCCTGGAAGGTGACACTGGCCTGTCTGAACGTGCCAAGTTGGAAAGCCAAAGCCCAGAGCCTTGCTGTAGAGCTGACCCGCCTTTCCACCCTTATTTTTAGCTCTCAGTGTGTAACTCAAATGCCGATGCGACTACCTTTTAGAAAACAGGGGAGAGAAGTTGGCAGGAACGCATGTGGCTGACAATAAGCAGCCTCCTCTTTGTCCCCATCCAGGATTTGAACAGAGACATGACTTTCCAACATTTTGATCCCATTCCTTTCATTCCAGCGAGTCCCACCACTGTCACCCAGATGAGCTTGTCCAACCCGGCCATGCTGAGGACCCACAGCCTGTCCAATGCCGACGGGCAATACGATCCATACACGGACAGCCGCTTCCGGAATAGCTCCATGTCCCTGGATGAGAAGAGCAGAACCATGAGCCGTTCGGGCTCGTTCCGGGATGGGTTTGAAGAAGGTAAGGAAGGAGTCTCACCGTCTCCCAGGTTATTCCATGTGGCTAATGGTCCTCTGCGCTCAGCTCACTTCGTTGACCTGTGAGCCCACCTGTAAGCGCTTGCAACTCTCCCACCTATGCTGGGGGTCAGGGATGGGGAACACTCAGAGTAAGGTCTGGCCCTTAATTAACCTTTCAGGACTTCAGGGAAGAGGCTGCTGAAGAAACACTGATGAGCCATAGCTCTGACTGAGTTCCGCTCTGGGCGCCTCTGTCCTGGACTTGGGCCATGGCTTCTTGGCATGCGCCTCCATCTTGAGGTGCAGACACTGGCTCCCCATCTTGGCAGAGGGAGTTGCCAGAGAGCTCACTTCCCTGTGCCGACACTCTCGTGTAGCTCTGGGGGGCTGGGCAGACATGCCTCTCTGTTCCAGAATTTTCTATCTCTCTTCTCAAACACCAGTGTTTCAAGTTGATTGTGTTCTGTTATGCCCTTTTCCTTCTTTGGTTGCTAACTGTGAATATTTTGGGGGTTGGGTTTTTATTAATATGTTTTGTTCATTTTCATCAGATTTGTGAGAGAACAGTTCTATGGGCAATTTTGCCAGCCATCTTCACAGCTCATTTCGTTTCTCCTTCCCTTTGTTTCTTCACCAGAGGTGTGAGTTAGGGGAGAAAGCTGTCAAAATTCTGTGGGGGATGTCACCCCAACCCTGCGAAATGGGGCTGATAGGATATTGGAGGCTTATGGCCCAGTGCTTGAGAATATAGAGTCAGACTAGCAGGGTGTGAGCTCTAGCTCCACTACTTCTTAGGTCCATGATCTTGGGCAAGTTGCTTCACCTCTCTGTGCCTCTGGTTTTTCACTGAGAAAATGAGAATAATAATAGTATTCAGTGCATGGAATTATGAGAATTAAATGAGATAATACATATAAATGCTATCACAATAATGGTATTACATGTCATAGCCTGTAATGACACAGCTTGTAAAGCTGTAATAACATAGCTGTCAAAACACAGCTTCAGCATTGGCTTCCTGGCAGCTCAGAGTCCCCGGCCAGAGGATGGGGACTCTTGGAACAAATGGAGCCCAAGCTGAGGACCATACCTCTAGTTGTGCCTTTTTCACCAACGACGAAACGGAACGTGGAGGACAAGTCATAGGTGCTTCCCTGTCCCCTAGGAGAGTGGGGAGATATGACCAGCATCCTCCAGGAAGGAAAGAACAAACTTGTGATTGTTCAGGAAAGCCCAAGTCAAAGGGAGAAAAATACAAGATACAGGCTTCTGCTTTTGCGTTGTGTTCCTTTTAACAAAAGTTTTCAAGAATTTAGTTACAGAGCGGTTGCCCCCTGGAATCTTCTCGGAGACTTCATATTCTCCACCCTGATTTATGTATCATTTGCATCCAGTGACGTCCAGTGAGCAGATGCAAGTCTGCAAATCCATATATGGGAACCTGCTGGGACAGACGATTCAGGAGGGGAGGAGCCTGAGTAATAAAGTGTTTTTGCTAGATTTAAGAGCTAGAAATTAATGCCATAACCACTCAGAGCAGTAATAGCAGAGGACATATTATGACCCTAAGGTGGAGGAGGAGGCAGTTTGTCTTGAACTTTTTTCTTGGTGTGCTGGCCAAGCATGACCACGGAGCAGTTCCCGGCCTCCCTGGTAAGGACTCGCGTATGGAGCTTGCTCTGCACTGGATTCATCTTCTCTGCCGTGTGTATACCTCGGTGAACCACACTCAGTACTGAAACTTGTCCAAACAAGCACACTTCGCCTCATAAAAGCCCAAGACCATTACAGAATCATTGTCAGATAGCTTTTATTTATTCCATCTGGAATCAAGCTGGCAGGCAGCACAACTGCAGAATATCTGGGATGTCAAAATGACATTGATAAAAAGTGCTTGCCCATAAGCAGTGTCTAGACTTTTGTAAACCTAATGATTCATGGTGACATGGAACTGAAGCACAGGGGTAAAAATCAAACTTTGGGGTAAGGGGTAGGGCCTGCTGTCGATAGACTATGAACACATAATATTTTCATCTTTGGGGAAATTTGGCATCAGATGGGTTTTATTTCTTCCAAGGCTATTACAGTACAAAACCAAAATAGGGCTTGTGTAATTAGGTGTTTTTTTAATTCCTTTGAGTAAAGACTGTTTTTTTTTCTTTTGAATTTGTAAACTCCCAGCATTGCAGAAACAGTTGGGGAAAAATTCACATCTCATGTTTGGTGTATTATGTACAATACAGCAAAATAGAAATGTAGGAAGAATTAGCACAAGTGTTTGTGTGAAGTGTTTGTGCAATTTAATTAACACTTCCCATTTGAAGGAGGTGGGAACCATAAATATGTAGATTAGGTACAGGCATGGCCCAGATGCAGCCTTTCAAAGTTATTTCAGGTAAATTAATTTCCATCAGATGCATTATGCAATCTTAAAGTCAACTTTAATAGCATACATTTAGGAGGATGCTTGAGGCGTTTTTAAAATGGATGTCTAGAGAGAAAATCTCCCGTGATTTCAGCAGTCATCACTAAGAGCCAGTGCAATCTAAAACACAGAGACCCCCACCGCATCAGTTTGTATGAAACCCACAGGAGAGAGCAGCTTACTAATAAGGGAAACTTGTATTGCAGCTCTGCTGTGTTTCTAGCTGCTGCGTGTGACCTTAAACAAGTCACTTGAATCTATAGTTGTGATTCAAATTCTGGCAACAGTATGACTCTGGGAAGGAACCTGACCCTCCCTGCTGAACCTGTTTCCTGCTCACTAAAATATGGAAAATAATTGTACCTGCTTTGGAGGATTGAAGTGAAGATTAGGTGAGATAAATCCTGGAAAGCATTTAGCAAATAACTTTGAAAGGGGGCGGATTGTAAGTGCTCAGTCAATGGTTGCTATTGTTATAATTATGTTATATCCTTCTCCCCAAGGGCCATTATCACCCCCATCTCTTTTAATGGTGCAATTGAGGCAGAAGTGGCTTGGAGACTGTTCTGCAGCTACAACAATGTCCTAATAAGCCTTTTGCTTCCCAGCCCTCTGTCTTTCTACTCAACCCTATCTTGACATTGGGCTCAACTGGGGTGTTTTGTTTAATTTGTTTTGTTTTGTTTTTTAACCTGTTTGAGGCAAGCCCTGATCTTTCACCTCTCTTTTTATTATGCTTCCTTTGAGAGGCAGGGCAGTCCGTTAGCCACTGGGACTGTATCTCATTCTCCATGGCTCCTTCCACAGTACCCAGCTGTGGAAGGAGAACCACAGTGTGAGGCCTAGATTCCATTCTCTCTGCTCCTGACCAGCTATGTGTGAGCTTATCACTTAACCATTCTCAGCCTTAATTTATTCTTTTGTTAATTAAGGGGGGAAACTCCTGCCTAGTCTGGGATTGTTACCTGTAAATTCTGTATGATGATGAGGGTCAGAGGCACTTTATTACTTTATTGACTGGAATATGCCCAGTTGTTTCATTCTGTCTAGTGATTTCACCCCCACCTAAAGCATCTTTCTTAAACATCAGTCCTGACTTGTGTCTATATGTAGATTGCTTGAAGGGAATAGGAAATCACTCTAAAAAACACCAAAAGGCTTTAAAATAAAAAACAAAATGGAAACCAGTAAACCAGATCTCTCAAAGGCAGAGCAGTCTCTAGACTGACTTTTTGTCAGCAGATTCTATTCCTGAATTGCTGTGTGACCTTAAGCAAGTGATTTAACTTTTCTGAGTTTCAGATCTCCCAGTGGCAGAGGTGGCCTAAATATTCTCTGTGGCTCCTTGTAGCTGAAAAGTTTGGGAGGTACAGATACAGGGAGGAAAATCAACCTGGCTTGTTTTAGCTGTTTGGCTCTGTAATTACAATAAGCATGTTGTTGTCCAAGAGTATTCACACTGCATAACCCAGGCTCTGACTTGGCTCTGTTCGCTTGAAGGAGGGCCAACTGCAATGGTTCAGGCAAGCCACATTCATCTGGGGGTTGACTCTGGAAATCAGGGAATTTGTTTCTTTGGAACACAGCCTTGCTGTTGCTATTTACCAAGTGAGAGGAGTTAATTACAAGGAGAAAAATAATTACCTCTACCTGAAGCCTGCCAGATGTGTTCTTCTCTGCCTGTGGCCCTAAGTTTGCACTGAGTTGTTACTAATACTGTGTCAGCCAGTTTATGTGTATAAGATATAGAAATGTAAGAGAAAAACACTTCCATTTTCCAGCAGCTGAAGGCCATAGAGCAGCCCAGTGCAGGCCATGGAGCCAGCCACTGGCGGGACAGTCATACACGTGTGATTGAGGGTAGTTGCACGTTGCCCACATCTCTTCACCCAACTTGGCCTCCAATATAATCCACTGTTGTCTGTGTCATAGAGCTGAAGTAAGTTACCTCCTTGGAACGTTAGGCCCTTAGGTTGGGGCATTGGAAGCCTCTGTTAATGTGTGGACATATTAACATTGAAAGCCGTTATTGGCCATTAACACCTTAAACTGATTCTTTGGGGCATGAGTCAGATTGGTTATGGATGGAGGAAAAGATCTAGAACTCAGGGCATTGCTAAGGAGGGTGGATGTAAGCAATAGTGCAGGGACTGCTTCAGAGTGGTAGGCACCTTCTAAGAGAGAAGAGAGCGGGAATGGCAAGCCGAGTTCTGTGGATGCAGAGGAAAGAGGAGGCCCATCCAGGTGGCAGTCATGGAAAATGAGGACAGGCTCCATGGAGATGTTTGAGCAGGTCTGATTTGGATAAGCAGTATTTAGATGCAACCTAAACAAAGAGAACTGCATGGGCAAAGACTCTATGCTTGGGAGAGAAGTGCAGGATTCATAGCGTGATAGGAACATATAAAGGAAGAATGGGAGGGAAAGGAAGGTTTACTGGAAAAACAGTAGAGATGTTGCCTGAATGTTAGGCTGAGTTGCTCATCGGATATCTCGTTGGCAGGTAGCTTCTGCCAACTGCTAATCCAACATGAGTTCACTTCTTGGGTGGTAGGTGAATGCCATTGAGCACAGGTGGAAAGTTACTCTCCAGCCGCCCATTTTCAGACTGCAGGTCATAGCGCAGTGTGGGAGTAGAGGCATTCCACCCACGGTCAAGAAAATTGTGCCCAGTTAAAAGGCCTACAAAGGTAGGAAACACAGGAATATTTCTGTCTTTCAAACAGGTCATCAAGAGATTACCAAGAAACTATTTAGTTCCCAAAAAGAGAAAGCAGCCAGAATACATGGCCCTAGCAAAGACTATGATTTAAAATTAAAACAAATAAAAAATGTCTCTGCTGGCTGAAGGCAGGAAGGGGTGCTAAGGGTGTACACGTAAGGTTCTAGTCAAAAGGTACTGGTCCAAAATAAAAGGGGATACCACTTGTCACTTTCTAGACATTATAGAAATCAAGGAATCTATACTTCAGTGGATCTGTTTTCTAAACAAATATTCTGCTACGTAGTTATCTAGAGTGAACTGACTGTGGCCAACAGCCTCTTAAATTCAAAATAATCAGTTCATCTTTTTGCATGTACAAGGGACAGATGCTAGCAGGGTAAGATATACATGCAACCCAATCTGAACCCAAGAGGAATACATTAGAAAAAAGGGTAAAGTATGCTGGAACGGTAACAGGTTGCCTCCAGGTAATGGAATTGTGAGTCACGGCAGGTTATGACAGTGAATATGCTTCTTAGCACTCTTCTGTACTTGAAAATTTTTTTTCAGTAATCATATGTTGTTTGGTAGTCAGAAAAAAATGTAGAAGTTTATAGAAAAAAATGTAATAGAAAAGTGACTTCCTTAGTAAATTATCCGTTACTTGTCACTGACCTATCACCAAACCAGGAAATGCTGGGTCAAGGTGAGGAGATTAAATCGTTCTAAGCCTGCTAGTGTGCTGTATTGCTGATTTTCTCCTTCTCTCCCCCCTTTTTGGTTCCATAACAGCCAGCTGTGCAATTCACCTTTTCTTTTTTTCTTTCTCTTTGTTCAATAGTTCACGGATCCTCGCTCTCCTTGGTTTCCAGCACATCGTCAATTTATTCTACAGTGAGTATAAATCAGTGCTGTGTGGCTGTGATCGTGAGAGCTAGGGTTCCTTTATTATAGCGGTCCCCAAAGCACCAGGGACTGGTTTTATGGAAGACAGTTTTTTCACCAGGGGTGGGAGGGTCAGGCTGTGATGCGAGTGATGGGGAATGGGTGTAAATACAGATGAAGCTTCGCTCGCTTGCCCACGCTCACCACCTGCTGTGCAGCCCAGTTCCTAAGTTTCATGGAAGACAATTTTTCCACAGACAGCGGGGCAGTGGGCAGTGGGGCATGGGGAGAGGGTAGAGCTCAGGCGGTGATGCGCAGCCCAGTTCCTAACTGGCTACAGACCAGTACCCGGGGACCGCAGCTCTTTATTAAACATGTCAAGAATAAAATGTAAACATTTCGCCTAGAGAGAGCATTTCCATAGGGGGATCAATTAACTGGAGAACAAGATTTGAAATTCACAAATAGCTATTAATGTACCAACCTAAAAAATCAGGAACTAGCTGCTTTGATAAAGTGGCATTGTGATTTGGGTGGTAACTAGTCAGGATGTGTGAGATGCCTTGGCCACCTGCTGGTGGACTTGGAAAAGAAAGGCCTTGTACAATTTATTAATCTTCTGTCTGCCTCAGTTTCTTTATCTGTAAAGTGGAAATGATAATAGTCCCTACCTTATAGAGCTGTAATAAGGATTAAATGTTATGAAGGTTACATTTCACTAAAATTTAAACTCCTCGAGACTAGGACTTTTTGTTTTTATTCCTAGTACCTAGAACAGTGCCAAGCACGTAGTAAGTGTTCAAAAATAGGTTTGAAAGAAATAAGAAAATGCATATAAAGCAATCAGTACAGCTCAGAGTAAGCTCTTCTGCATGCTAGCCATTGTCAATGAGAGGTCTGTTGAACAAAAGCCAGTGTAACCAAATACAATTGGATTTTCAGTACTGGATTTGATTTTTTCAGTACTGGATTTGTTCAGTAACTGTGAATTGAAAATTATTGGAAACAAATGTTTTAATAATTTAGGTTTTGATAATGCCAGGTTTCTGGGCTAGATAGCAGGATAAACTATATGTAACCCCTTCAAAATAAGAGACCATCCAACAATGAAGTTAAAGAGACCAGGGCCTGGGCCAGGCGCAGTGGCTCACGCCTGTAACCCTAGCATTCTGGGAGGCCAAGGCGGGCGGATTGTTCGAGGTCAGGAGTTCAAAACCAGCCTGAGCAAGAGCAAGACCCTGTCTCTACTATAAATAGAAAGAAATTAATTGGCCAACTAATATATATAGAAAAATTTAGCCGGGCATGGTGGCGCATGCCTGTAGTCCCAGCTACTCAGGAGACTGACACAGTAGGATTGCCTGAGCCCAGGAGTTTGAGGTTGCTGTGAGCTAGGCTGATGCCACGGCACTCACTCTAATCTGGGCAACAAAGTGAGACTCTGTCTCAAAAAAAAAAAAAAGAGACCAGGGCCTGATTGTTCTTTCTTAGGCTTATAGCAAACAGACTTTAGTGATTGCTAACTGGTTGGATTGCAAAGACCTAGAAACTCTTGCTTCTACTCCTATCCACCACACCCCTCCAACTCCAAAATTCCTCTTTGCTCAAGCTAATATTTCATGACCAAGTCCTGGGTTTCCTTTTAAAGGCTTTATATAGAGTGCCTTGGGGAGAGGTTATTTAAGCCATTATCTACTAACAGAGCATAGAGATGGCCTTCCAGTTGTCAGCCAGCAGATAAACTAAGTTCTTTCTTCCAGAATGAAACTCTGAAGTATAGGTACCAAGGATGGGACTTCAAACCTAAATTCACTTCTTCAGCAATATTCACTGGTAACATGTAAATGTCGGGCTCTGGACTGATCCTTGAGGATATGGTTTAGGAGAGAAAGGAGCCTGTCAATGAAAGAGGGAGCCAGAGATACCAGAGGACCCCCAGGGACGTGGGAGTCTGTTGTTGGGTGTAGAGCAGAATAGCAGATGTCTTAGTGCCCCAGCCCTGTGTTTTCCCTGTGGCGTTCCCAGGGGTTCCTGTCAACACAGAAGGGAGTGGGCCCTTCTCAGGAGAGTAAAAACTGGGTATCTGGCCCGCATTGGCCAGCCTTGGAGGGAAAGAGCATGAACTTCTGTACACCGTGAGTATTCTGATCTAGGAAACTGTCACCTGCAATTCCTGGGCCAGCCCCTTCACACCGACCAATGGAAGCTCTTGCAGTGAAAGGCTCTCTTCTAGTAGTTTCTATTCTGGGTCTGTGGACATGAAGATGGTACTTTCATGAAATTTGAAATTGTCCTTTCCAAGCTGACATAAATGCAACAATTACCAAAGACATAATAATAATTTTTAATTCCATGTTTATCTGGATAACAAGAGACCTATGGTCTAATCTTAGTTTTCCTCACCATGTGACTTTCAACAAATCACCTTGTTATTCTGGGTTATTCTCAGTTTTCCTTCTGCATCAGGAAGCTGAGCGAGGCGATCTTCCCAGGCCCCCACGATCTCTGACATTCTGTGAGTCATGGAGTCAGAGGTTCCCATTTGCCACCCTCACATGTGCCTTCTCTGAGACTTTAGGTTGCTTTTGCAGACTTTAAAAAAAATAGCCTAACATTTGAATGTGTTCATGCTAGGGTAGTCTACTCATTTCAAGAAAAACTGCAAGTCTGGCTAGACTCTGCTACCATCTAGCACTGAAGCATGGTCGCTTACTTGTTATTAGTTTCTTGGTAATGATGAAATTCCAAAACACATGCCCCAGGCACCTTTGTAAATGTAAATGTGAACAAGTTCTTTTTTGTTGTCTAAAAAGAGATCTTAGCAGTCTCTTAAGTTGCCAAAGACTCAGAACAAGGAACCTGCTTAATAGCTGAAAGCTTTAAAGGCTCTTATTGGATGACAGTAGCTTCCTTCCTTGAAATCTCTGTAATTCGTGGATATTCAAGAATGTTCATTCTGCCTAAAATTTGCACACAATTTTAATTACAAATGAAAGAAAGGATTACATGATGCTAAATAATTGCCATGGAGAAGTCATGGACTTGAAGTAGAGAAAATCTAAGAGGCCACATCTGGCATCAGACTTGCTTCCTTGGTTGGTAGAGAGCAGTTGAATTCCCAGGGGGAGCTGCTGAACGGAAGGAGGCCCACAGCTTCACACAGTATTCCCAGATGTGCGGAAGGACAGCAGCAGCTGGGGGCAAGATGCAGAGCACGTGATTTCTCCTGGCTGCTGTTGGTAATGGGGACCAAACCCCAGAAACAGGTGGGCACAGTGGCACACAGTGGTAGAAGCATGGGGAAGGACTGTTGATGGAAGTGTTTAGAAGGAGGACTGGTTCTATATGGATGTTTCAGCCTGCTAACAGGCCTCCACCAGCCTCCCAAATGTCAGCTAGCTGTGGCATTCTCACCATTAACTTTTCTTCTTTGGCTGAGACTCAGGAGTCAGGGGCCTTATTTCTGGAAAGCCTCCATGAGAATGTAGCTATCATAAAAGAGCAGGAGAATGTGCTGATTAAGATCATGGGCTCTGGAGCGAGACGACCTTGGATGCAATCCCAACTGTCCTCGCATGTGCCTCCTCTGAGAATGTAGGTTGCCACTTAACCAGCTGCAACCATGGGCAAACTGTTTAACCTCTCTGTGCCTCAGTTCCCTCATATGCAAAACAGAAAGCAATAATAGTAGTACTTACACTAAGAGTTGTTACAAAGATTAAATGAAGAATGAATGTAAAGCGGTTGGAACAGTCTGGCACATGATAAGCATTCAATAAGTGCCAGTTATTATTACGAGAATGTAAGCAACATGAGGGCAGGGACCTGGTCATCTTCACAGCTGTATCCCTGTTTTTTAAAACAGTGCCTGGCACATAGTAGGATATCAGTAAATACTTGATAGGTGGTGGTGGTGGGATGGATGGATGGACAGACAGACAAAGAGGGATGCATGAGTGTTACCTAGGAGGGAAGAGTGAACTCTGAGAATAACTTCCCACCTTCTGAAAGCATTTCTTAGATAAGGAGATTGTTCAGCTATGTGACTTTAGGCAAGACACTTTACCTCTTTGAACCTCAGAAGGAATACAAACAAACCTACTTTATGGGGTTATTGCAAAGATTAAATGATTTGGCCACATGTATTTAAAAATTAGTTGCTGCTGTTAGGAGCCAGCCTGGAGGGAGGGCAGTGGGGAGCTCGGGGTGGAGATCAGACAGGAAGCAACTGTCTACCTGCTCAGCTGATGGGTGCAGGGTCCGAGGGTTCTAATGAATCATACCCCTTTGCGTTCTGAGCCGATAGAAAAGGAGACACTTAAACACTAAAAATCAGATGCTGATTTTTAAAAATAATGGGTTTATTGCTAGCGAAATTGGTTAGGACACTCATCGAGGACCCAAGGACAAAATAGGTCCTTACTGTTGTTCATTCACCTAACTGGTTTCCAAGTCACTCTTTCACCCTGGGGATGTTGGAGTGGTGGGAAAAGAGAGGGCAGGAACACTTCCACATTTCCAGGAAGTGGGGTGGGTGCTTCTTTATAGGCCCGCATGGGAACCAGAGGGAAAGAAAGGTTCCTTCTGCAGCGGGTTCCCACTACCCATGTGGGTTCCCCGTATGGGAAGAGATGGTCTCAGAGTTTCTGCCTGGCAGGAGCCTGTGTCACCACAGACACAGAGCCAACATGGAAAGCTCTGCCAGTAAAAGGGGCAACAGGATGAACCCCCTTACTCCCCAGGATCACAGGTAATTGGGAGACTTAAGGTGGGGCAGCAGGAAGATGAAGGCCACATGTATCTTGACAACCCGTGGAGTTCCCCGCCTGGCTGATAGGGGCTCCGCTCGCCCTCCTGACTTTGAGGCCTTGCTGCCCTGCTGCTGTTCCCACTGTCATGCCTTAAGAAGGTGGCGGGGAGGGATAAAATGGGCCAGAATTCATATAAGAGCAGTCTTCTTTTCTCCCTAGAGAGGAGTGCCAGATGAAATACAGAACACCCAATTAAATTTGCAATTCAGATTAACGACAAATTCTTATTATAAGTATGTCCCTAATATTGCGTGGGATTTACTTAGACTTAAAAATATTCAAATTTTACTGGGCATCCTGTAAATTGCTAAATCTGGCTCTTACCCTTCTCATCACATCCATTTCCTGAGTGCCTTACCGTATCACCGTCTCCACACGGGGGGCAGGATGGCTCCTTACCAACCAAAGTATGGAGTGTTGCTCTAATGCTTCCTAAGTTTTAAAAGTAATATGCTGTTTGGATTTGGGTTTTGCGATGGGTCAATTTAATTGAACCAGTTTTATCTCAAGAAATATACCAGAAAAGAAACTAATAAATCTTCCAAACTGCTGCAAATATCCAAATATGGTGTTTCCTATGGGCTGGACTGCACTGTTCTTTCTTCCTCAACTCATCTAATTTCCCATATGTTTTCTTTATAGCCAGAAGAAAAATGCCAGTCAGAGGTAAGGAACAGTTTGCTGGTTGGATTTTCTCTTTCATTATTATGGATTGTTTTACCCAACTCAACCTGGAAACGGACTCCCAAAGCAAGTAACCCTGTCTCTTGTCATCTTTAGATTCGTAAACTGCGGCGGGAACTAGATGCCTCCCAGGAGAAGGTTTCAGCTCTGACCACCCAGCTGACAGCAAATGTAAGTACAGACAGGGTGGTAGCCATGGGATGGGAGGCATGTTCCTACTTTTGAGCACTGCCTCCAGGCCTCCTGTTTCTGAACACGTAGAAGCAGCCCAGTGCAATAAAAAGGACACAGGCTGTAGTACCATGGGTGTGAATGTCAGTTCTGACACTTACTGGCTTTGTGTAAGTTCGTTAGCCTCTCAGACTGAATTTGCTCATTTCTGCAATGAGGGTGATAAAGCTCTCAGAGCTGTCCTGTGTGTGATCAGTGCTTGCAGTGTATTAAGTGCTCATTAAAATGTTAATTTCTCTCCCCTCTCCCTTTCTGAAAATTTCTGATCTTAGGGGGTAAAAAAACTAAAGCAAAAAAGGAAAGGAAGGGGAAAAACAATTTAGGGCTCTACAATGCACAGCCAGCTGCTCTGTCATTATAAGATACACTATTACGTGTTCAAGAGACACTGCCAACCAGCATTCAGTTCAGCACTGAGTGCCAGCTCTGCCCCGGGCGCTGTGGGTGCAACAGCAAAGCAAAGCAGTCACTGGCTTCTCAGCATTCAGTCTGGTACAGTAGCTTGGTACAATTAGAATCTATGGCTGGGCTGTGGAGGAGAGGTAGGGGTGAGAGGAGAGGGAAGCGAGGAGGAAGAAGCCCTTGGACAAAGGCAAGGGTCAGATCACACAGTGTCTGGGCTGTTAGGCTGAGAGTCTGGACTTCCTCCGGAAGTTAGTGGAGCCCTATCAGTGAGTTGTAAGCAAGCAGTGGGGTGGTCTTGTTTGCTTGGCCGTGGGGTGGATATAGGATCAGAAGGGTCAGAGCAGAGGCGGAGGTCTCCTGCCCCCTCGGCCCAGTCTGATAAGGAACCATCTGCAGAGCTGTGACCAGGTGAAGGCTGGAGCTCAGAAGACAAAGGCTGTGGTCTCAGACGGTGCCAAGACACCTCTGAGGCAAGGCTTCCTGTCCCGGAGTCAGTTCACAACCCATCCTGAGCCCACAGATAACTGTTTTCAAACCTGTCAGAAAGCAACCTACTTGTGTGCAACATGCTGTTAAAATGGAAAGCAACTTCAAAAGCTTATCTTCCTTTCACCAGGAGTCAATATTCCAAATAATCATTTACCTGGAGTTTTTACTCTGGCATTCCCAGCTTGAGCCCGAGTCGACTCAGGGAAACCGTTCCTCTTTAAGGTTTGCACGTGAATTACCCAGCACAGCGCTTGACCTTACTACACACTCAGTCATTGGTCTCACACTCAGCGGCCCTCATCATTATTCAGTCTCCTGAGTTCTCTTACATTTCTGGAAATCTTTGATTTCTTTTTTAAAACCCCTAATTTACTAGGCCACTGTGTGTTTTATGATTCTTCATTTTTCCTTACCTCTTCTAATCATCAGTAATGCTATCAAAAGAACTTCAGAAATTGATGTCGCAATGAATTCTGAGGCTCAGATCCTATTCCAAAAAACAGCAGAGGTATTCTATGAGTAGATTCTTCATCTGGAGAAGCACATGTGTACATTCGAATCCAGAACAAACTCCAGACCCAGTGAGCCAGGTCTCCTGGGTATCATCCAACACGTGAGGTTTGATCCCTCCCCCAGTGATTCTGAGTTAAGAATCGCAGCTGCCAACTGCTGCCCTTTACTAATCCTTAAGGGGTAGTTAACTGACTTATTAGTGAAGTTGGGTTAATTCCCCCATTGACCTCATGTTGCACAAGGAGCCTTACTCTGGGCCATTTGGAACTCTACTCTCTGTTCTAGAAGAGTCCGAGTGAGATCCCTTCTGTTATTCCAGAA
>VSMD01089860.1:0-16468 GCA_008750895.1 Mirza zaza
TGGGCGGATCGTTTGAGCTCAGGAGTTCGAGACCAGCCTGAGCAAGAGCGAGACCCCATCTCTACTATAAATAGAAAGAAATTAATTGGCCAACTAATATATATAGAAAAAAATTAGCCGGGCATGGTGGCACATGCCTGTAGTCCCAGCTACTTGGGAGGCTGAGGCAGCAGGATTGCTTGAGCCCAGGAGTTTGAGGTTGCTGTGAGCTAGGCTGACGCCACGGCACTCACTCTAGCCTGGGCAATAAAGTGAGACTCTGTCTCAAAAAAAAAAAAACACACATAAGTTGCTAAGAGGGTGTGATAGGGAGGACACAAAAATGGAATCTAAGGGAATCTGGGTGGAGGACCTCAGCTGTCTGCTATGGGCTTAATTCATGAAGATTCTCCTAAATTAGCACTTTTAACCAAAGAATGAATATGTATTTGAATGGACACTCTACATGTGTGGTTTCAGGTGTTTGAGAATAATATGGGGGGGAGGGGAGCAGGAATGAGGCTTGTTTAAGAAATTTTAATCTTGTGTTTATGAACTTAAAATATTTTAATCACTATAAACTGAAATAATGTTGACATTTGGTAAATACTATTTCAAGTCATATAGAATATAAGAACACTTTGATTTTAATTCATTTTACATTTTAAACCTGTAAACTACCAACCTTTAATAGTTTACTTTTTAATCAATTCTCTTGGTGTTAGTAGTTGAATCATTTCATCTGGTTTTGCTTTTGGCCAAGAAAATCTATATGATCTTGCTATCTCTGATTTGACTTTTGTATAAAGAAAATGCTTCTTTATTTTTGTTTAATTACCAGAGTCATCAATTGGGTTAGCTCTTGACTTGGTAGTGAAATGTTATCTTCATAATTCTCTCTCTCCTTTTTCCTCCCTCTTAAAAGATGGAATTTTGCTGTTTCCTACGCTGTAGTGCAATGGTATGATCACAGCTCACTGCAACCTTGAACTCCTGGGCTCAAGCGATCTTCTTGCCTCAGCCTCCTGAATAACTAGTACTAGAGGCAAACACCACCACTCCTGGCTGATTTTTCTAATTTTTTTGTAGATTTGAGGTCTCACTATCATAATTCTCATTTGTTTAAGTCATCAACCTCTTGAGGCTTTAACAATCTTGTCGCCTGACTTTCAAGTATATCAATGAATTTAGCACTTCAAATGTAAATTTTTTAATGACAGCTATAAAATTTGGAACAATATGTTTATATACCTATACTTATATTGTTTTAAACTTATTAACTGTAGGAACAACAAAGCTATGACAGATCCCTCAAGAAAGTATTTAACCAGCAGTAGAGAAAAGCAGCTGAGTTTGAAACAGTCAGAAGAAAATCGGACATCAGGTAAGTGTTTGTTCTTATGATAAATGAGATTCTCATTATATGATGTATTAGATTAGAAATAAAAACCTAAACCGGGACATATATATCTCCATTATTCAGGAATACTGTGTAATCTGGTACTAGTTTTTGGACACCAATTTGTACCAAGCACTTGGCTAAAATATTTTACATTATTAGAAATATAAGGGAACTTGTATTTGGTTTATAAAGAATCCAGTCTTTACCTTCTTTTCTCATTTGAATGCCTAGAATTATGCTCTTTCGTTGTCAGAGTACCTGAAACAGAGTGAATCAGAGCAGTAAAGTGATTGAAATTAAAGTTCATCACTGTTGCTACTTATTAGAAGCTTCAGAAGATCTTGAAATTATTGCCTAAATATAGTAGCAGTTAAGCTTATCTTGTACCCTGTTTTCACAAAAACTAAAAGTTAGACTTTCTGTGAATTTTTGTCTCATGTTTCCCACACTTACATATCTGTCTGATCCTCTAGAATCCTTAGAGATTAAACTGAAGCAAGCTAAAATATGGCATGATTTTGATAAATTGGTAGTTTAAGAGAATCCAGTTGATCAGGACTCTAAGAATATTCTCTTTTTAGTGGTTTGGGTTTGTGACAATGACTCCTACAGAAAGAAGCATCTCAAATATGTCTTAACCCCTGAAATAATAACACTTAGAAGATATAAACTTCACTTGTTGGTATTCAGCTTTATAATTAACTTGTACTGAAAAAACAGAAAACTTAAAGATGTTATAAGTCTTAACAATGTTGAAGTTAAGATATTTATTGCAAAAGTGGAAAGAAGTGGGTGGTCAAGTAATAAGATTCATGGAACAAAATGTAGAAATTTTAAGTGTATTGAAGTTATAGAGTTAATCAGTAGAAGAACTAAAGTAATACAACTAATAATTGGTTGGAAAGAGGAGAACAAGAGTAGGGATAATGTAAATGAGAAACTTCTAATTTTCCATAATAAGGAGTCAACTAATATTGTTTAAGATGAATAAATCAAGAAAAAGTAGAGCTTCCCCCCTTCGCCCCCCAGGACTGCTGGGCCTGCAAGTCAGTGTGGAGCCGCGAAAGCGGTTCTCTGTTCGGCAGGATGAGGTTTGTTAAAGTTGTCAAGAATAAGGCCTACTTTAAGAGATACCAAGTGAAATTCAGAAGACGACAAGAGGGTAAAACTGATTACTATGCTCAGAAACGTTTGGTGATACAGGATAAAAGTAAGTACAACACACCCAAATACAGAATGGTTTTTGGGTGTAACTAACAGAGACATCATTTGTCAGATTGCTTATGCCTGTATAGAAGGGGATATGATAGTCTGCGCAGCTTATGCACACGAACTACCAAAATATGGTGTGAAGGTTGGCCTGACAAATTATGCTGCAGCATATTGTACTGACCTGCTGCTGGCCCACAGGCTTCTCAATAGGTTTGGCATGGACAAGATCTATAAAGGCCAAGTGGAAGTGACAGGAGATGAATACAACGTGGAAAGCATTGACGGCCAGCCTGGTGCTTTTACGTGCTATTTGGATGCAGGCCTTGCCAGAGCTATGACTGGCAATAAAGTTTTTGGGGCCCTGAAGGGAGCTGTGGATGGAGGCTTGTCTATTCTTCACAGTACCAAACGATTCCTTGGTTATGATTCTGAAAGCAAGGAATTTAATGCTGAAGTACATCGGAAGCACATCATGGGTCAGGATGTTGCAGATTATATGCGTTATCTAATGGAAGAAGATGAAGATGCTTACAAGAAACAGTTTTCTCAATACATAAAGAACAACGTTACTCCAGACATGATGGAGGAGATGTATAAGCAAGCCCATGCTGCTATACAAGATAATCCAGTCTATGAGAAGAAGCATAAGAAAGAAGTTAAGAAGAAGAGATGGAACCGTCCCAAAATGTCCCTTGCCCAGAAGAAAGATCGGGTAGCTCAAAAGAAGGGAAGCTTCCTCAAAGCTCAGGAGTGGGCTGCTGAAAGCCAAACCAAACTGCAATTTTTTATGAGGATTTTTGAGAAACATCAGACAATAAACTTATTGAATAAGCAAAAAAACATTAGAAACATTATCTAGCACTGTGGAAGAAATCAGAAAAAGTAAGTTTTAAAAAATGGTTAGAAATTAAAAGCAAAATGTGTAGACCTTTGGGACAGGGAAGTATTGCTTTGTTATTAGAACTTTTTCCACAGTATTTGATCTTTTATACATGCATATATACAGGCATACCTTGCAGATATTGTGGATTTGGTTCCAAACTTCCAAAAGCTAATATTGCAATAAAGCAAGTCACACAAATTTTTTGGTTTCCCAGTGTATATAAAATGATATTTATTTATACTATAGTCTGCTAAGTGTGCAATAGCATTATGTAGGAAAAAACAATGTGCATACATTTAAAAATACTAAATTGCTAAAAAATGCTAACAATCATCTGAGCCTTCAGCAAGTCATAATCTTTTCACTTGTGGAGGCTCTTGCCTTGATACTGATGGCTACTCACTAATCAGGGTAGTGGTTACTAAAGGTTGGGATGGCTGTGGCGATTGCTTAAAATAAGACAACAATTAAGTTTGCTGCATCAATTGATTCTTCCTTTCACAAAAGATCTCTCTGTAGCATGTGATACCCTTTGATAGCATTTTATCCACAGTAGAATTTCTTTCAAAATTGGAGTCAGTACTTTCAAACCCTGCCGATGCTTTCTCAACTAAGTTTATGTAATATTCTGAATCCTTTGTTATTTCAACAATGTTCACAGCATCTTCACTAGGAGCAGATTCCATCTCAAGAAACTGCTTTCTTTGCTCAGCCAACTTCTCATCTATTTTATGAAGAGATTGCAGCAATTCAGTCATGTCTTCAGGCTCCACTTCTATTGATAGTTTTCTTGCTGTTTCTACCACATCTACAGTTTGCTTCCTCCACTGAAATCTTGAACCCCCTCAAAAGTCATCCATGAGGGCTGATATCAACTTCTTACAAACTTCTGTTAAGTTTGCTATTTTAACCTCCATGAATGTTCTTAATGATGTCTTGAATACAGTGAATCCTTTCCAGAAGGTTTTCAATTGACTTTGCCCAGATCCATTAAAGGAATCTTCTCTGTGGCAGCTATAACCTTATGAAATTTATTTTTTAAGTTATAAGACTTGAAAGTTGAAATAACTCCTTGATCCATGTACTGAGGAATGCATGTTGTGTTAGCAGGCATGAAAACAACATTAATCTCCTTGTACGTCTCTTATCAGAGCTCTTGGGTGACTAGGTGTATTTTCTTTCTTTCTTTTCTTTTTTTTTGACAAAGTCTCACTTTGTTGCCCCAGGTAGAGTGCAGTGGCATCGTCATAGCTCACTGCAACCTTAAACTCCTGAGCTAAAGCCATCCTCTTGCCTCAGCCTCCCTGGTAGCTGGGACTGCAGGTGCATGCCACTGCACCTGGCTAATTTTTCTATTTTTAGTAGAGACAGGGTCTTGCTCTTGCTGAGGATGGTGACCTCCTGACCTCAAGAGATCCTCCCACTTTGACATCCCAGAGTACTGGGATTACAGGCATGAGCCACTTTGCCTGGCCCTGATTTAGGTGCATTTTCAATGAGCAGTAGCATTTTGAAAGGAATCTTTTTTTTGTGAGCACTGAGTCTTAGCAATAGGCTTAAAATATTCAGTAAACGTGTAGATGCTGTAAACAGATGTGCTATCAGTCAGGCCTTGTTGTTCCATTTATAGAGCATAGATAGGCAGAGTAGATTTAACATAATTCTTAAGGCCCCTGGGATTTTCACTATGGTAAGTGAGCATTGGCTTCAACTTGAAATCACCAGCTGCATTAGCCCCTAATAAGAGTCAGCCTGTCCTTTGAAATTTTGAAGCTAGGCATTGACTTCTCTGTAGCTATGAAAGTCCTACATGGCATCTTCTTCCACTATAAGGCTGCCTTCTCTACATTGAAAATCTGTTGTTTAACGTAACCCCCTTCATTAATTATCTTAGCTTGATGTTCTGGGTAATTTGCTATAGCTTCTATATCAGCACTTGCTGCTTCAACTTGCACTTCCATGTATAGAGATGGCTTCTTTCCTTAATTCTCATGAACCAACCTCTGGTATCTTCCAATTTTTCTTCTGTAGCTTCCTTACTTCTCTTAGCCTTCATTGCATTTAAGAGAGTTAGGTCCTTGTTTTGGATTGAGCTTTGCTTTAAGGGAATGTTGTGGCTACCTTGATCTTCTACCTAGATGACTAAAACTTTCTCCACATCAGCAATAAAACTGTTTTGCTTTATCATTCGTGTGTTCAGTGCAATAGCACTTTTAATTTCCTTCAAGAACTTTACCTTTGCATTTATAACTTGGTTAACTGTTTGGCAGAAGAGGGCTAGCTTTGGCGTAAAGTGAGAGATGTGTAACTCTTTCTTTCACTTGAATACTCAGAGGTCATTGTAGGGTTATTAATTATTCTAATTTCAGTATTGTGACTCAGGAAATAGGGAGGCTCAAGAAGATGGAGAGAGACGGGAATGGCCAGTGGTGCAATCAGAACACAAAACATTTATCAATTAAGTTTGCCATCTTTCATGGGTATGGTTTGTGGTGCCCCAGAACAGTTAACAAAGTAACACCAAAATCATTGACCACAGATCACCATAACAGATGAATTACCAAAATGCAACACAGAGACATGAAGTGAGCATATACTGTTGTAAAAATGGCTGAGCACAGTAGCATGTACCTATGGTCCCAGCTACTTGGGAACCTGAAGCGGGAGGATTGCTTGAGCCCAAGGAGTTCTAGATTGTAGTACACTATGCTGATTGGGTGTCCCCACTAAGTTCAACATCAATATGGTGACTTCCAGGGAACTGGAAACCACCAGGTTGCCTAAAGAGAGGTGAACCAGCCCAGGTCAGAAACGGAGCAGGTCAAAACTCCCAGGATAATCAGTAGTGGGGTCGTGCCTGCAAATAGCCACTGTACTCCAGCTTGGGCAACATAGCAAGACCCCATCTCAAGAAAAAGAAAAAATGGCATGGATTAACTTGCTCAAACCACTAGCATCACAAACCTTCAATTTGTAAAACAACACAATATCTGCAATGCTCAATAAAGCAGAACACAACAGAACAAGGTATGCTTGTATTACTTTGATTAAAAAAAGGGAAAAAAAGAAATATAAAGAGGCCCAATGTATAATTTATTATTAAGTGAACTTGAATGGCTGATTGAGGAATTAAATTTTTCCTTTGTTCATTTGTTTTATAGGGCTTTTGCCTTTGCAGTCATCTTCCTTTTATGGTAGCAGAGCTGGATCCAAGGACTACTCTTCTGGTGTCACTAACCTAGACAGGTATGCGTTGGTTATATGCCTTGTGAAAAACTTGAAGAGCTCTCATTTTCAGAATATTGAATCATGTAATAGGATAGGCTATGCATTATGCTCTATGTGAATATCCCAATTTAAAATAACAATGATGGAGAATCGTAGAATCATGACATCTTAGTTAGAAAGTACTCTAGAAATGTTTTAGTTTGATCTCTTTTTAAAGTTTTTCAACAAATGAATAAACTAAGGTCTAGGAAGGTTTGTAATGAGGCCACAGGTTGTGACTGTCAGTGTTATTAGATTCTAGACCAGTATATTTTCCATTATTCCAAGTGATGAACATACTAAGATCTCTTCACTGAGACGTTTTTATGTTGCCTTTGTTGCCTATGCATTTGTTAAGCTACCATCCAAAAATTAAGGAGTTTTCTTTAAAAATCAGAAGTTTCATATCAGTATCTTATATTGGAAAAGGCTAGTCAGAAATTTAATTGCTAATTCTATAGATATAGCTAAAATTTTTGTTAGATTTATTGGATATAAATATATAAGACAATGCTAAGCACTTGTTAAGAAGGTATCATCATGGAATCCAGCACAGAAGTGTGATGGTTTTAAATGTAAAAAGGTTAAGGCTGGGCATTGTGGCTCAAATCTGTAATCCTAGCACTTTGGGAGACCAAGGCAGGAGGATTGCTTGAGGTCAGGAGTTGGAGACCAGCCTGAGAAAGAGTAAGACCCTGTGTCCACAAAAAATAGAAAAATTAGCTGGGTGCAGTGGTGTGTGCCTATAGTCCCAGCTACTCAGGGAGGCTGAGGCAGGAGGATCACTCGAGCCCAAGAGTTTTGAGATTGCAGTGAGCTAAGATCACACCACTGCACTCTAGCCTGGGCAACGGATCAAGACCTTATCTCAAAAAACAAACAAAAAAAGTGGAGTTAATGCTGTCTGTAATATATATGCTATGTAATGCCTATTAAGTAATATTTTGTTCTTTAGTAAAATTTAATTCAAAGTGGTAAAAAAAACACAACTTGGTTATTTATATAAAATGATTAAGGTGAAGTAAAGAATTTGATATTTTATATTTAGGTGTATTCAGCCTTGGTTAGTAGCTCTCAAGCATTTATGGACTGTGGAGATAATTAAGTTATTTGAATTTAAGAGAGAGGAAGCTTGACATTTCTGCTTAATAGAAAAATCTTAAACCTAAGTAAAAAAAAAACTACCTAAATTTGGTTTTCAAATGATTTATTATAAATTATAAATTTCTTCTCAAAATAATAAAGTGAGCGTATTCATCTCATGTAGGAATGATTAAGGAAAAAGTTTTTTAATGCTAGCTTGCACTAAAGGTGAAAATTTTCAGATCAGTGAGAAAACTAATACTGAGCAAAGGCTGTGGCCATAAGACACAGACTAGAGTCAAATTTGAGAGCTGGGACTTCAAAACTGACACAAGATTGGAAACTCAATGTAACTCCACCCAGAGTTTGGATTTTTATGTGAAGCTACATGAAGCTGGGTATCTAGTAGAATAGCTCTCTGAAGGTAGTTAAGCAGGGCAAAATACTTCCGTATAATTACCTGGAGTTGAAACCATAAATATGTACTGGTTGCGTGATGCTCCCTGAGAAGAGAGAACAAAGATGTGAAAATGGAATTTGCAATGATTGGCATCTGCTTTAGTATTACTTGCATAGTGGCAAGAATTATGAACCACTGACATAAAGTCCTGCACAGGATAGAAGACCAGGCAGAGAAAACTATTGTCAAGAAGGGGTGATCATTGAATGCAGCACAGAGGAGATGGTAAATATAAATGAAATTAAGAGACTTGTTTTGGGTTTGTCAGTTTACCTTCCATGTCTTAAGGGCAACAGAGTGAGAGTCTGTCTCAAAAAAAAATTATACACACACACGCACACACACACACACAATGTTTCAGTTAAAGAGATATATTGGATTTAAAGGAAGAAAAAAATACATATGCTATGTAAAAGAGAAATAATTACAATATAAAGATGCAGAAACGTTAAAGGTGAAAAGACGGAAACATGCATTGTCCAAACCACAATATTTAGGGGTTCATAGTAAGGGATAAAACTAATAGCTGATGGTAACTTTTAGGGTAGAGGAATGTGGGATTGTGACTGGAAGGGGTACTTGGGGGGTTTTGACACGAATGTTTGTTTATATAAGTGTTTGCTTTATAAAAATTTGTTAAGCTACGCATTTGATTTGCATATACTTTTTCCACATGAGTATTCTATTTCACAGTATTTTTTTAGGTAAAAAACCAAAGAGTGAGTAATACATAGTCTAACCAGACAATAAGTAATTTGGGAGCAATTATAAAAAAGTAAATCAGGCCGGGCGCAGTGGCTCACACCTGTAATCCTAGCACTCTGGGAGGCCAAGGCGGGTGGATTGCTCAAGATCAGGGGTTCGAAGCCAGCCTGAGCAAGAGCGAGACCCCGTCTCTACTATAAATAGAAAGAAATTAATTGGCCAACTAAGATATATATAGAAAAAATTAGCCTGGCATGGTGGCACATGCCTGTAGTCCCAGCTACTCGGGAGGGAGGCTGAGGCAGCAGGATTGGTTGAGCCCAGGAGTTTGAGGTTGCTATGAGCTAGGCTGATGCCACGGCGCTCACTCTAGCTTGGGCAACAAAGCGAGACTGTCTCAAAAAAAAAAAAAAAAAAAGTAAATCATAGTCCTGTCTCACAGCATAAAGAAAAGTAAACTTCCAAATGGATTAAAGACCTGAATGTGGGGGAAATAAAATTTCCCCAAAAATGTAGGGGAAAACTTTTAAGAGAAAATGAGAAAACATTTCTATGACCTTATAACAGAAGATGATTTCTTAAACGAGATGCAAAAACCGAAACAAGGAAATATTGATGAATTTGAGTACATTAAAAATATAAAACTTAGAATGTATAATAGATAAAGAATTAATATGTAGAATATATTATATAAAGAAATCAAATCATTAAGAACCTAGTATAAAACTAGGAGTGTAGAAAAGCAATTGAGAGAAAACAATGTTCAACTTTAGTAGTGATCAGGATAATGCAAAATAAAATAACAATGAGACCAAGCGTCACTATACTGGTAAAAGTTAAAACTTCTGGTACAAATTAGTAATGTAAACACATGAGGAAATGGAAATTCATTATTGATAGACATATAAATTGGTACAGCCTTTTGGGAAAACAAGCATATATCTAGAAAAATTAAAAATGAAAATACACCTAACATTTCCACTTCCAAGCATATAAACTAAAGGAATTTCTCAAGAAGACTAGGGAAGAATGTTTGTTGTATTATTTGTAACAGTGGAAAAATTACTATAAATCTGTTTAAGATTAGGTAAACTAATGTGATACCCACAAAGTAGATAAAAGTGAATAAAGTGAAACTATATAGTTTTTCTGAAGCCACTAACTTGGATTATTTGGATTGTAGGTCAAAGATGTACAGTATTATAAACCTCTTCAGCTCTCTATCAAGAGACTTGGTAATTTATATTTGTGGGGATTTCCCCCCAACTGATCACTATTATTGATATTTTCCTAAGTTTAAGATTTTTTTTCCTAGGCATTGACGTCTTTGAATCTATTGGGGGGGGGGGGATAGCATTCAAAAGTTTATTTTGCTTCTTCATTATTTGTTCTTTTTTATAGGACTAATGTTTCAAGCCAAACTCCCTCTGCCAAAAGAAGTTTGGGATTTCTTCCTCAGCCAACTCCTCTTTCTGTTAAAAAACTGAGGTGTAACCAGGATTATACTGGCTGGAACAAACCAAGAGTGCCCCTTTCCTCTCACCAACAGCAACAACTGCAGGGGTAGGTCAATTCTTTTATTTTACTTTCTTTTTGACAAAGTGATCCAACTGAAGTATGTTTTGTTGGTGTAAAAAATAATGAAAGGAATCACATTAATTATAGTTCGAAATTAGATCACTTATTAAAGATTATTACATCTATAAGTAATTTTAAGTCCATTATCTGGTCTCCAAACAATTTTTTAACTTTTAAATATGTAATATTCATTTTAAAACAGAAAATGTGTATTCTCCAACCCATATACTTCATCCTACTTCTGAGATACTTTATATATATCCTCAGCAGTCCCTTTATGGTTATATTTTTTTTTCTTTTGAGACAGGGTCTCACTTTGTTGCCCAGGCTAGAGTGAGTGCCATGGCATCAGCCTAGCTCACAGCAACCTCAGACTCCTGGGCTCAAGCAATCTTACTCCCTCAGCCTCCCAAGTAGCTGGGACTACAGGCATGCACCACCATGCCAGGCTAATTTTTTCTATATATATTAGTTGTCCAATTAATTTCTTTCTATTTTTAGTAGAGACAGGGTCTCGCTCTTGCTCAGGCTGGTTTTAAACTCCTGACCTCGAGCAATCCTCCCGCCTCGGCCTCCCAGAGTGCTAGGATTATAGTCGTGAGCCACTGCGCCCAGCCTATGTTTATATTTTTATTAAATATAAAAATGAGATGATAGGATAACTGTAGTAATAATAGTAGCTGTCTTATCTAAAGTGTTTATCATGTGCCAAATACTGTGTGCTAAGTGTTTAAGCTGATTTTTTTATTTAAATTCTTGCAACAGGTCTGTGAGATAGATATATTAAAAATGTGCTTTTAAAGATAAAGTGACTAAATTCTAGTGAAGTTAATTAACTTACTCAAAGCAGTATATATAGTCAGTACTATAGCAGTAATAAATCCAGGTAATCAGACTCCAATTGCATTTTTTTTTCCTTATATTTTTTTACTCTTATTTTTGTTTATTTATTTTCCAAGGGATTGACCTTTGATCCAGTTGCATTCTTAACTACTATGCTATATTGCTTGTATGTTCTCTTTTACTGCACACTAATCATGGGCACCCTTATATATTAATATAACACTTTGAACCATGTTTGTATACATTTAGGTTTCCCTGTTTTGCAATTACATTCTAGGTTATAATGAACATTCTTATATACATATGTTTTTAATACTTGTTGGAACTTTTCTATAGGATAAATCCTTAGAAGTAGAATTGTTAAGAATAAGGGAGGCAGTTTGAAATTTTGATTATTCTTACCAAATTCCCTCCTACCAGCTTATTTGTTTTTTAATCTCACTCAAACTGTTGCTTTTATAGCAGCTTCAAACTTACCACTTTGCTTGAATGAGTGGTGTCTAGCAATTTGGCTAATTCATGGTAGTTTATATGTTGCATATATTAGCAGAAATTATCATAAAGTTTGCAGGAAGAACATTTCACTTCCCTCTCTGCTTACCTGTTGCTTTCTTTGATCTTTGTCCTTTTTGCTCTGTCTTTTACAATGTTTGCCTTCCAATTTAATACTTAATTTCCTTTATTCTTCATTCTGATTGTTCTGGCACAATTATTATCTTACTGTCTCCTTACTAGACAGCATTCTTTTATATCCCATTTTATGGCCATTCTTTTTTTTTTTTTTTTTTTTTTTTTTTATTTTGGCATGTTATGGGGGTACAGATTTTAAGGTTTCAATAAACGCCCATTCTCCCCCTCCCCCCACAAGTCTGAGTCTCCAGCGTGACCATCCCCTAGATGGTGCACATCTCACTCGTTATTATGGCCATTCTCGATCCAGATCTTGTCTGTGTCTACTATGATCTTATTAGTCTCATTTTCCTATTGCCTCCTCTTGTGTGTTTTATAGTCTACTTCTGGTCTCTGTTATTCACCTCCTACAGATTTTCTTGACAGCCTCATACGTTGCCCACCTTTGGTGCTTCAGGCTCCTTCACTTTTTGTTTCATTTCTGTATAGTGCCTATACTCATCTGTAGAAATATGTCTTTCCTTTTTTCAGACTTCTTTCAGGAATTAGAGTATAGAGCAGGGATCCTCAAACTTTTTAAACAGGGGGCCAGTTCACTGTGCCTCAGATCATTTGGAGGGCTGTTGGAGAGTGCGGCGCACATTCCATACATGCACACTATGGGCCCAGGACAAGTTGGCTGCTAAGCACGACAGGCAGCAGCGGCAAAAACACCCAGTGGGCCGGATAAATGTCCTCGGCGGGCCACACGTGACCCACGGGCCGTAATTTGAGGACCCCTGGTATAGAGTATGTCCAGTGGTATAAGTACTCAGGACTAAGGACTCCATTTAAAAAAAACTAAATAGAAAACTACTAGGTCTAGAAGATAATGGAGGCTACATAATTCCAGTGTTCCTCCCAAATTCTCCAGAAAACAAAAAAAAACCATAAAGTTAATGAGGAGTGCAAAGAAAAGCACACAAAGCCTATGCTTCAGCATTACTGGGAGGCAAAGAATACCATCACCTTTAAATTACCTGCTTAAGTAGAGAAGCAAACCAAATTCCTGCTGTGTTCCTATTTTCTGCTGCTTAAGCCTATGGGTGCAGAGAGTTGGGGACAAGAGCTTTAAGAGATTCCATGAAAAGAATATATAGGAGTGGAAGACGTAGATGAAACACTGAAAAGAAATCACTCCCAGAAAGAGAAAATCAAATACTTAAGTACCAAAATACTGAATGTAGGTCTGGATCTTGGTAGTTTATAGCACTGGTTATGGGGAAGAGGCTTGAAAGTAAGTGGTCCCAGAAATAACAGCCTCAAAGAATCATTTCTTTTTTTTTTCGAGACAGAGTCACACTCTGTTGCCCAGGCTGGAGTGAGTGCCATGGCGTCAGCCTAGCTCACAGCAACCTCAAACTCCTGGGCTCAAGCAACCCTTCTGCCTCAGCCTCCTGAGGAACTGGGACTACAGGCATGTGCCACCATGCCTGGCAATTTTCTATGTATATTTTTAGTTGTCCAGCTAATTTCTTTCTATTTTTAGTAGAGATGGGTTCTCGCTCTTTCTCAGGCTGGTCTCCAACTCCTGAGCTCAAACGATCCACCTGCCTCGGGGTCCCAGAGTGCTGGGATTACAGCTGTGAGCCACCACACCCAGCCAAAGAATCATTTCTTGTATGGGAGATTCAGCCAGATCTGGAGACTTGGTTTAGAAGCAAGAGAAGAAAATAAGGATTGTCACAGAATGAAAGGGAAAGAAGACACACCAACCTCTCTTCACCACCACCATCATAATCCATTAAAGAAATGGCACATTACTAAACTAACATAAGAGAGAGTGCTTTAGTTAGGACCCTATCCACAAAATGGAATATAAAAAAGTAGGTCACTTCCATACAAAACAACTATAAGAAAAAAAATAGAGGCCGGGTGTGGTGGCTCACGCCTGTAATCCTAGCACTCTGAGATGCTGAGGCGGGAGAATTGTTTGTGCTCCGGAGTTCGAGACCAGCCCGAGCAAGAGTGAGACCCTGTCTCTACTAAAAATAGAAAGAAATTAATTGGCCAACTAAAAATATATAGAAAAAATTAGCCAGGCATGGTGGTGCATGCCTGTAATCCCAGCTACTTAGGAGGCTGAGGCAGAAGGATCACTTGAGCCTAGGAGTTTGAGGTTGCTGTGAGCTAGACTGACACCACAGCACTCTAGCCGGGGCAACAAGAGTGAGACTTTGTCTCCAAAAAAAGAAAAAAAACAGAAACATGAATCAAAGTATTTCAGCCAATGAAAATTCAACCCCCCAGAACTAACCATGGAGTAAACTTAAAGGGAAATTAAATATCCTGAAATGCCCATATGGAAATATGAAAAAAGTACTGTAAATCAAGTATTCAAACTAAGAACCAAAATGGCCAAGAAAGAAGAAATGAAATGACAATAGCTTGAACTCAGAAAAGAGAGAAAAAGGAAGACACCATATCAAAAATGAAGTCTACATTAAAGATGCCCAAGGGAAAATGAATTCAAATGAAAATTTAATGATGGGACTTGAAGGAAAGCAGAGAAACAGCTATAAAAAGAGAAGTAAAAAAAGATCAGAAGAAAGTAGTTGAACTGGAAAAATGGCAAAGAATGTCCCACGTTATATATAATTAGAGTCTCTAAAGAAAACAGTCAAAACATTGAGGTAGAACTAGTATTGAAAACTATAATCTAATTACTGACTCTGTCTCTGGGAAAAAAAAAGAAAACTATAATCCAAACATTCCCCAGAAATAAAAGTCTTTATATATTGAAAGAGCTTGCCAGGTACCTAGAAAATGGACCTGAATAGTTATGACATACCTTAGTACAACTTGTAGGCTTTAAAGACAAGGAAAAATCCTCAGTTCCTTGGTCTAAAAGCTGAAATAGGCCAATGTGGTGGCTCACATCTGCAATCACTAGCACTTTGGGAGGCCGAGGCAGGAGCATTGCTTGAAGCCAGGAGTTCAAGATCAGCCTAGGCAACATAGCAAGACCTTGTCTCTGCAAAAAAAAAAAAAAAGAAGAAGAAGAAGAAGAAAAATTGGCTGAGTGTGGTGTTGCACATCTGTAGTCTCAGCTACTTGGGAGGACAAGGCAGGAGTATTGCTCGAACCTAGGAATTTGAGGTTGCAATGAGATATGATGATACCACTGTACTCTAGCCAAGGCAGCAAAGTGAGACCCTGTTTTTATTTATTTAATTAGTTTTTTCTTTTTTGAGACAGAGTCTCGCTTTGTTGCCCAGGCTAGAGTGAGTGCCGTGGCATCAGCCTAGTTCACAGCAACCTCAAACTCCTGGGCTCAAGCAATCCTTCTGCCTCAGCCTCCCGAGTAGCTGGGACTACAGGCATGCGCCACCATGCCCAGCTCGTTTTTTCTATATATATTAGTTGGCCAATTAATTTCTTTCTATTTATAGTAGACACAGAGTCTCACTCTTGCTCAGGCTGGTTTTAAACTCCTGACCTTGAGCAATCCGCCTGCCTCGGCCTCCCAGAGAGCTAGGATTACAGATGTGAGCCACCGCGCCCGGCCGAAACCCTGTTTTAAAAAAAAAAAAAAAAAAAGCTGAAATAATTTATAAGGCAAGAGAAATAGACTGGCATCAGATTTCTCAAAATCATTATGCAAGCCAAGATAACAGTGAATGTCATTTTCAGGAAACTTGATGAAAGATAGGTAAACAAAAATTTTGTACCAACCCAAGCTGTCAAAAATGCAGGCCAGAGAAAAGAAGTTTGGAAGTTTATGAACTTGGAGTACTGTACATACTTGCTCTTCCTAAGGACTCTACAGAGAATTAGCTTCTTTGATCCAAGAGGTGACTAGAATAACATTGAGAAAAGGTAGAGGTAAACATTTCATATGTTCAGTTGTAGAGCTCAGATAAACAATGGTGGAGGTACATATAGAAGGTGTATAAACATCATGTCTTCTGATGAAGTAGTAAGATTGTACCTAAAAGAAAATGGGAGAAGAGAGAAAGGAAAATGTAGAGTAATATAATTGATTGTTTCTTAGTAATAGGTGTGAGTCAAAGGATGCTATTTAAAATGGACAGACTAGGCCGGGCGCGGTGGCTCAAGCCTGTAATCCTAGCTCTCTGGGAGGCCGAGGTGGGCGGATCGTTTGAGCTCAGGAGTTCGAGACCAGCCTGAGCAAGAGCGAGACCCCATCTCTACTATAAATAGAAAGAAATTAATTGGCCAACTAAAATATATATATAGAAAAAATTAGCCAGGCATGGTGGCACATGCCTGTAGTCCCAGCTACTTGGGAGCCTGAGGCAGCAGGATTGCTTGAGCCCAGGAGTTTGAGGCTGCTGTGAGCTAGGCTGACGCCACGGCACTCACTCTAGCCTGGGCAATAAAGTGAAACTCTGTCTCAAAAAATAAAAATAAAAAAAATAAAATG
>VSMD01089863.1:0-27785 GCA_008750895.1 Mirza zaza
GCTACTCAGGAGGCTGAGGCAGGAGGATCGCTTGAGCCCAGGAGTTTGAGGTTGCTGTGAGCTAGGCTGACGCCACGGCACTCACTCTAGTCTGGGCAACAAAGGGAGACTCTGTCTCAAAAAAAAAAGAAAAGACTGCTAAGGTTTTACTATTTCACCTTCACTTTGCCTTCCCCTCTTCAGTTGCCTTATAATATTGGATGAGTGGTATACTCCCAAGCCAAATGTCCCCCAGCTGAATTTTAAATGACTCAGGCCTGGCACCTCTGTTCTTTTTTGCTGGGAAAAAAAATTTCAGAACTGAATAGAATCGACTGTTGGAAAAACATTCTCCTCCATTCAAAACCAAACGCTCCTTTCCTTCCCCAAAGTTGGTAAAGATAACCACACATCATGGCATATATATATATATATATACACACACACATATATATATATACACACACACACACACACACACACACAGACTTGCAAGAGTAAACACGATACAAAATGTGGGAAGTATATTTACAATGGTGCAATTGTCAGTGCATCCAAGCTGGTATAACCCTGAAGAAAGCAATGATCCAGTTAGCAAGTATTTGTCCATTTCACTTCCCAAACCAACAACACAGATCAGGGCAGCTTGGAGAGAGGATCGAAATTAAAAGAAATAGCAAAATATTTTAGCAAATAGCAAAAAACTATTTGCACATGAACAGAAACCAGCACAATAAAAGACTAAGGAGAAGATGAGAGACAGAGAGAGAGAGAGGGGGAGAGAGTGAGTTGGGGTAGAAGGGGTAAAGAATTGTAAACGAATGACTAGTATTCTTTAGGGTGTAAGGAGAACTGTTCATATTATAAATGGAGTTTGGAGTAGTTATTTTTATCCAATTGCTACACAGAATCATTTTTTCTCTTGAAATGATGGCAGTTTTTAAAAGGAAACCAAATGAACCATTCAAATTCTGCTTGACAAGTGAACCTTAACTCATTCACAATAATTACATCACAATTTTTTTTTAAACCAGCACATTTTACTTCTTCTATCTTGTTAACAAATATGGTCGATTTAAAAAAGAAAAATTCTACACATGATCGAAAACCAGTTAAGTAAGTGCAGGCAGACGGGCAGCCAAGGAAAATATTCAGCCTGTGTGTATCAGTATGGCTGTTCTAGTTGTTAAAATATTGAAACACTTCTATAATACTGATAAATGAAGTGTGTGTAAACGCATATGGTACACATAAATACTTCGTAGCAATGATGATTAAAATTATTTAGTAGGTGTAATGTAAAAAGCACTACCTTTTTTACAGAGTTTAATGTCGAAAGACAACCTAGTTGCATGTAAGACCTTAGATACTGTCTCTAGCATATGCGAAAAAGAGATGATGAGTAAAGACACAATTCAAGTTCATTATCCCTTCATGGTTTATTGCTGCAGGTGTATAGGAAAAAAATTCCTTGTGGAGATGCACCGTGCCAAAACAAGAACTACAAGACTTTCTTTGGAATAAAGTACGGGAAAAAATGCCTCTGACTTGATTAATTTCTCTTCAGGGACCTGATTTTTAATACAAAAAAAGGATCTGAAATTAAAACCAGAGTGAGTGTGACCTCCTAAGTCTACCTGCTTTCAGTCAGGCTCTGAGAAAAGCTCTTTTGTAAAAACTCTTAAATGCTCATGCACAAAACCTTCATACTAGCCCAAGCTGAAAGTAAACTCAAGAATTAAGATGTACAGGCAAATGCAGCATACAAGAGTACAAGAGGAATTTTGCTTCAAAGAGTTCTCCAAGTTTTCTCATTTCTCCAACTTATAACGCCATTTTTTTTTTTTAATGCTTAACATCATTTTAAGTAATACTAAGACCAAAAAACATAAATGAGGCCGGGCATGGTGGCTCACGCCTGTCATCCTAGCACTCTGGGAGGCCGAGGTAGGAGGATCTCTCGAGGTCAAGAGTTTGAAACCAGCCTGAGCAAGAGCGAGACCCCGTCTCTACTAAAAAAATAGAAGACATTAATTGGCCAACTAAAAATATATAGAAAAAATTAGCCAGGCATGGTGGCACATGCCTGTAGTCCCAGCTACTCGGGAGGCTGAGGCAGGAGGATCGCTTGAGCCCATGAGTTGGAGGTTGCTGTGAGCAAGGCTGATGCCATGACACTCTAGCCCGGGCAATAGAGTAAGACTCTGTCTCAAAAAAAAATAAAATAAAATAAAATAAAATAAAATAAAATAAATATATATATATGATAACAATAATAATGTTGCTGCCAGCACCACCATCACTACCAGCAGAGCCTACAAAATCTCAAACTCTGCCCAGCCGCCATCCCCACCACACCCCTGGGCTCATCCATCCAAGACCCAGCACTCACACTCCAGCAGTGACCTCGAACCTGCCTCAGATTGTCCTTCCTCCTGCCTCTGCCTAGAGCACTCTCTCGCCAGATGACCTCACGCCCCACCTCCTCTCCTCATTCGCATCTCCACTCAAATGTCACTTCTTCGGAAATGTCTAACCCTGACCACACTGTATCTGACAGCTTCCCCAATCCCTGCTGCCTATTATCCCATGACCCGGCTTTAGTTTTCATCACAGCACTGGTCACCAGTAGTGACACTCAAATTATTGAAGAGCCAGGACCCCAAGGGCACCAACCAATGGAACAGATGCTATAGACAACCTGATCGCTTTATAAGCTCATTATCATATGCACTTATTACCTCTCACATGCCTTATATATTTGTTGAATTGTTTAGCATTTGTTTTCTTTTTTTTTTTTTTTTTGAGACAGAGTCTCACTCTTGCCTGGGCTAGAGTGCCGTGGCGTCAGCCTAGCTCACAGCAACCTCAAACTCCTGGGCTCAACAATCCTCCTGCCTGAGCCTCCCCAGTTACTGGGACTACAGGCATGTGTCCCCATGCCCGGCTAATTTTTTTCTATATATATATCAGTTGGCCAATTAATTTATTTCTATTTATAGTAGAGACGGGGTCTCGCTCTTACTCAGGCTGGTCTCGAACCCCTGACCTCAAGCAATCTGCTCGCCTCAGCCTCCCAGACCATCTGTTTTCTTTACTAGACTATAAATTCTAGGAAGGCAGGGACTCTATAATAGTCACTGTTCTATTCCTACCACGTGGGACAATAACTAACAGTCACGTAATAGACATTCAATAATTATTTGTTGAAATAAGCAACTAATTTCTGTGTATCTATGTGTTAATATATTTTAACAATTTATCAGAAATGCAAAGAATATTCTTATATGAAATGTGGTCATGTATTGAGTTATTCAAAGACCATGTAAATGTACACACACACACACACACACACGCACGCACAGAGTTTTATAGCATTAGATACAAATAAAGCAGTTAATAATACCACCTTAATATCTATAACAATATCTTTGATGATTCAGGAGGCACATACAAGGCTTCACATACATAACAAGAGCCTCAAAGACTTCATCTAGTTCTGATTGATTTTGCTGTTGAGGGTGTAAGGGAAGAGGAATTCCTCTAGGAAAATAAATACACTTTACTGAAATAATAAAATTTGAAGCCCTAATTCAAATTACATGCAGGGATATTTGAAATGCTATCTTCTCTTTCCTTTCAATAAAGCAAAACAAAATTTCCTGTGCAGGAAGTGGTAGAGATGAATCTCATCTATATGATGATGCTTATTTTAATCACAGAAAAGAACTAGTGTTAAAAAAAACCACTGGTAAATAAGGAGGCAATAAGCACAGAGTAACTGGAGTAATTGCAACGGGTAAGCAGCGGAGCAGCAGGAGTAACAGGAGTGGCTGCAATGGTCAAACCTGTGTTTTGAGTACGCACGACCTATCAGGCAGGCGCCTAGCGTAGCATATACATTATCTCCAATGCCCAGAACTACCCAAATGCCACTCCAATCACAAAACTAAGGAAAACAGGGTTCAGAAAGGCCAAAAAACTCTTCTTGGAGACTTAAAAGTAAGGTAATGGCTGATCATTACAGAATCTCCTCAAGGAAAGGAGAAAAGAAAATACTATCTCAATTGATTAACGAAGAAATCAGGGAGAAAAGGATTTAAAGACTGAAACTCAGGCCCTTTGACTCCCGTTCACAGGAGTCCTTGTCTATTGAGGCTAGATAATTCCGTGCATTCTTAATTTCACCACGATCTTGACAAAATAAAAATTACAAAATTAAGCTAAAACTACATTTAATTACAAACCTTATAAATTAAAAAGACTTTGCTAAGAACTACTTATTCTTGGTAATACTACAGCAGTTTGGAAGGCTTATGCCTTCCCATCTCCAAGTCCCTCTCCAGTAGTGATTTGCAATACAAATTCCCCTCTAAAGGATATTGCCCATATTGTGGATAAAATTTTCAGAATATGATTGCATGGATTGCTTGCTTAGTTTTTTTTCACTTATTACACATGTAAATTTCAAATCAAGACTACAGTACCAGAAAAGAAAAATCAGGTTAAGATTAAAATGGCATTGACAGGAGACAAATTGGAGGAAAGCAGAGCAAGATTAATATTGCTGTAAGATAGTGATTAGGAAACAAGGAATGGGGAAAAGCCAGCAGCTCTCCTATGGCTGGTGACATTTCCAATCCTTGAACACCATCAAGCACCATGGGAGGCTACAAGAAGAGGCCGCAGAGGAACGACAACAGAAAACTATGTTTGGGAACACATGGGACTGATTCTGTTCACTGCGTTCCTTTGTACCTAGTGTACCTGACATTATTATTTTGAAAGAGTCAAATTTCAGGACGAGTTTCCTGACCACATTGTTTTCCCATTAGGCTTATTACTAAAACAGCTTTTCATAACATCAGTTAACACTTTGAAAATCTGTTCCTATATAACCATCTCATCTGGATTATGTCTTTCCCCCTTCCCTGCCCTCCCCTTTTGTTTCTTTAACACAGGAAAACGGCACAAATTTTAAGCAAGTTCTAAAACAGTAAGAGAAGCAACATGACTCAATGAGTTAAGAAAAGAATAAAAATATTGGTTTTGAAATATAGAATCCTGGTGTGTCACCGTGTAGTCTGAAGAAAACCACTCTACATATCTGTGCTCCAACAGTCTTCTTTAAGCTTTGATAGAAGAAATTATTTTTGTATAACTGCAAAGCACTATAATACAAGTGGTTGCCAAAAAGCTTAATTGTAATTTTTAACCACAGGACAGTGGATATGTGTCTATGATAAATTTTAAAAACATTAAGTGATAACATTTTGCTGATAATACCTTTAAATTACTTTTTATTTGAAGTTTTTATTTGCTTTAATAAACTTACTATGATAACTATTTTAATGACAGTTCTGGGGGAAGAAAAAGACTTGGAACTTTAACACCAATTAAATTCACTAAAAGTGGAAGAACTATTGCAAATAGCATTTTTCCCCCCTTATATTATTGATTCCAAATGACTTGCCCAGCACAAGTCAGTACTAGTTCTGGTTACCATATTTAATCATGATTTCAGAGATACGTCAAAACATCAAAGGGCTATCACTGCAAGTAATATGCTGGAAGAAAAGAGCTAGTGCCAAAAAATTAAAAGCTCTAATTTGTATTGTGTCCTGTCTAGTTACTGTTATCTTTGAAAAGTAATATAACTTCAGCTTTATGCATTCAATTTGGGACCCAGATATTTGCAGACATGGTCAGTAGCAGGTTCTACAGAAATGTATTTGTGTAGTCCCTCAAAGGAAGTTTTGTTTTTTCCCCCTGAAAGAACATGGACTGGTCACCAGATGTGGAGTGCATATGGCACATGAACACAAGGGCCCTGGGACAATAAGAATGAAGCTAATAAGCTCCACAGGCAGGAGCAACCGTTCTGAGATGATAGACAAATGTTTGCTTTTATTGACTTTTGGAAAAAAATATATAAATCACTTTATTTTTAAACCTAAAAATATGGCTTGCCCAGTCATTTTCTCCAACTCTTCTATTTTTTTTTTTTTTTCAGCTTGAAAGGAAATGTATCCATATGCAGCTTATTACTCGGTCTGAATTCTGTCCTTTTCACACACAATTCATGTTGAGGTTAAAAGAAAGAAAATTAAATCAAGAACAGATAGTAAGATTGCTTTAACTAGTAAAAAGTTAAATTTTGTTTGCTGTAACTCTCAAAGAACTATTACAGGCAAGCAATCACTAAGACCTGGATGATATTCTATTTCTTGGTTATCTCTTGAATGTAATCCGTCCTCCCCAAGTGTTAACCCTTTCTACACAAACATGTGCCTTACATTCACACCCTCTGTGCCTTTGCATATGCTGTTCCTACTACTTTGTATGCCTTTCCCGCCCTTCTCTAACTGGCAAATTCCCTTTCTTCCTTAAAAACATAGTTTAAAAAAAAATTTTTTTTTTTTTTTTTTTTTTGAGACAGACTCTCACTCTGTTGCCCAGGCTAGACTGCTGTGGGCATCAGCCTAGCTCACAGCAACCTCAAACTCCTGGGCTCAAGCGATCCTCCTGCCTCAGCCTCCCCAGTAGCTGGGACTACAGACATGCGCCACCATGCCTGGCTAAGATTTTCTGTATATTTTTAGTTGGCCAATTAATTTCTTTCTATTTTTAGTAGAGACGGGGTCTCGATCTTGCTCAAACTGGTTTCGAACTCCTGACCTAGAGCAATCCTCCCGCCCCGGCCTCCCAGAGTGCTAGGATTACAGGCGTGAGCCACCGCGCCTGGCCCATAGTTTAAATATTAACTGCTCGTAGAAATCTTGTTTGGCTTGCCTAGGCAAAATTATGTCTTTTTAATGCCTTTTAAAATGAGCCACTGTGAATAAATCCACCAATACATTTCTATTCTAATGAGAAAGAAATAAAGGTAATGCTGATTGCATCTGACATTTATAGAAGGCTTGATTTATACCAGACACAATATTATCTACTTTATGCAAACCTCACGCAAGGTTATAAACAATATATAAAGCTCTTTCAAATTACAAAAAATAACACAGTTGCATTATAGACACTACAGAAACACACACAAATCACTCGATCCAACAAAGATATAAGATGGTCATAAATTCTTTGTTCTCCTCCCTTTGGAAGGTGGAGTCTGATCTTTCCCCTTGATTCTGAGCTGGCCCATTGAATTGCTGGGACTTTCAAGTTATAAGGAATCCTATAGCTTCCTCCAGTTCCACCAGAACAAAGAAAAATGTATGAGTGGTTTACCAGCGTCAAGAGGGACGTCTTGTGGCTATTAGACAGAGGCTTCTTTGTGTCCTCGCCACCTATTTACATAGCACATGGCCACCCAAAATAACGACCAGGCTTTCCAGTTACCCTTGCTGCCAGAAGGGAAGGTTCCGGAACATAAGATATGAGTAGAAGTGATGCGGGCACTTCAGGCTGTGCATTTAAAGGTCAGGTGCATGCCTTTCTTCCTGCATGCTGAAATGCAGCCAGAATGGCAAGAACAGAAGTGGTCACCGTGGGTCATGAGAGGAAGCTGTGTGTTGGAGATGTCTGAGCAAAAGATGGAAAGACCACGGTGGGTTTTATGATGATGGTAGAAACGCCGTACCAGCACTGGACCACCTATCTGCACTTTCCGTGAGTGAGAAATACATTCCTATCGTGTTTAAGCCACTGTAATTTGGGGTCTTTGTGATAGCAGCCAAACTACTAATGAACACGGTCATCTTTTGCTGCAATATTGATCACAGGAGTTTGTGCTGTGAGCCTTGGAATTCTGATCATTTTATGATCTGATGAGGAAGTGATCCAAATAATGAATTGTCTTGATGCTTGTGCTCGTAAACATTACCAGATTCTGGATATTGAGAAATAGTGTATGAAGATTTAATTTATTTTAAGGCAACACTAAATTGTGATAATTTTTAAATTTTCCAAAGAAATTTATTGAAAATATTCTCAGATGAAGAACATTAGGAATTAAAGAGATCTGAGTAGCCTAACATACTGGATCCTTAGGCGCTCTTATGATTAGATTCTTTTATTAATTTTTTTTTTTTTTTTTGATACAGAGTCTTGCTCTGTTGCCTGGGCTGGAGTGCCATGGCGTCAGCCTAGCTCACAGCAACCTCCAACTCCTGGGCTCAAGCGATCCTCCTGCCTCAGCCTCTCGAGTACCTGGGACTACAGGCATGTGCCACCATGCCCGGCTAATTTTTTCTATATATTTTTAGTTGTCCAGCTAATTTGTTTCTATTTTTTTAGTAGAGACGGGGTCTCGCTCATGCTCAGTCTGGTCTCAAACTCTTGAGCTCAAACAATCTGCCTGCCTCAGCCTCCTAGAGTACTAGGATTACAGGCATAAGCCACTGTGCCCAGCCTAGACTTTTTTATTCATTGACGAGACCTCTGCCCCCCCCCCATTTTTTTTCACTATTCAGAACACCTGAGGGGACACTGTCTTATATTATCTTATTTATAGATAGAATTAATAAACTTTATTAGTTCTCAGACATATAAATCTTCTCTCCATCACTTTCTTTCCTCTCCAGGGAAGCCCTTGCCCTCTAGTTCTTTCCAAAAGAGGTGTCACTTCCAAATGGTAAAGAGAAAAGACTGAAAAGCCTTTTAAAAAAAGTATTTTGTTTCATTCCATGTAATAACAATCTATTGAGCACATGCTGTCTGCTAGACAGTGAAGTTATAAAACTGAAACATATATTGTTTCTTGGATGTGCTCACAATTTATTTTGTAATGTGTATTAAATATCAGTACATTGTGCCATTTTCAGGGATACAGGACTAAGTGGGATTTTGTAGGCTACTCTGAGTACAAAAGCACTGCATTTGTAGTATTGCCTTTGAGAAAAATAAGTCCCAGATTCTGATCAACCAATTTTTAAATGCATTTCTCAAACTGCTGATTCAAACTTGAGAATTGTAGAACAGAGGTTGGACAACTTAGGAATATGACCATGATCTTACCACTAATGAGTATCAGAGCCAGGTTGAAATCCACATCTGGCTCATACTGAAGCCACGCCCTTCACTACTCTGCATTAATGGGACATTTTTTCTGGGGCAAGGCATCAAAATTGGCCACTTTCTTCCACCCTCCTCTCACACTTGTTCTCGTTAGGATAAAAATTTCTGAATCACATTAGACATTAAGATAAAAAGTTTTCAAAACACAATAAGGTCTATATAACCCATTAATAAAACACCCAATTTGTGTGCATTTAAATTGATAAATTTCAGTATGGGTACTGAGGTCATTAAAACGCAATGTTTCCCACTAATTTGTTTTTCTTTGATATATCTATAAATTTGGCATTCAGGTTAGATGTTTATCTTGTGTTTTACTCATCAGCAAGCTTTTAATTGAAACCTTATGAGACTTACACATTTCTCCATGACAATACATCATCTCGATTTCACTTTTTCTTACAGAATAGTTATTTTAATGTTGTTCTCCTCTATCGCGTTAAAGTATTGTATTTTTGAATAATAAAAGATAGAGACAAATGGAAAATATAAAATCACACCCATGAGCTTTTTGTTCCTTTGCCCAGGGGAGGCACATTGCCAGATTTGGAGTTAGGTGAATTTGTGCCAAGCATCTGATTAGAAATTGAGAGACGAATACATAGGCTATGTAAACTATTGCTTTTAAACTGGGCTTGCCTTAGAAGCAATGATATCATGTGTTATTCCAGCTGGAAGCCAGAGTTAGTAATCAGGCAAAGTAAGTTCAAGGCTAACAATTTTGGTTCTTAGCATTCTGTGGGTGTACCAAAAAAAGTTTCAAATACAGACTTTATGCCAGTGGGCTGAAGGCGCAGATGGGTGGGTCTTCGGTTTATGAAAAACAAAGATACAACCATTCTGGTTTGCTTGACCAAAAGGGAAATAATAATGGTTTGTTCTTCCCTACGCTGAAGGAATCATCTATCCTGAGCCATTCCCTCTAGATGTTTGTCCCATGCTGGCCACCCCAGCGATTGCTGGATTTTTTTTTTAAACATCTAGCTTCCTAAGAGTGAAAGGAAATAACACCGTTTAACTGATGTTTTCTCTTTTTTTAACGTTAGCCTTAGAGAACCCAAGTCTTGCTTACACCCGTTGACAGGGCATCTTGGGTGTAACTTAAAGGCATGTTTTTCTGAAGGAACCCTATGCTTAGGCTGGCTGAATATCTAGAATACCTTTTTTTTTTTTTTTTTTTTTTTTGAGACAGAGTCTCACTCTATTGCTCTGGGCAGAGCACAGTAGTGTCATCATAGCTCACTGCAACCCCAAACTCCTGGGCTCAAGCGATCCTCCTGCCTCAGCCTCCTGAGTAGCTGGGACTACAGGCATGCGCCACCATGCCCGGCTCATTTTTTTCTATTTTTAGTAGAGACTATGTCTCACTCTTGCTCAGGCTGGTCTCGAACTCCTGAGCTCAAGCGATCCGCCCGCCTCGGCCTCCCAGAGTGCTGGGATTACAGGCGTGGGCCCCCGCACCCGGCCCCATCAGACATTTATCTACGTATTGCAGGTGCCAATCTGTGGCAAGTAGACTCCATAGGAAGCCAAGGGCAAACCTGACTAGGCTTGCTAAACTTTAACCTGCTTTGTTTGCTTTTAACTGTTTTTAAAAATTATAAACCAAGCCGGGCACGGTGGCTCACACCTGTCATCCTAGCACTCTGGGAGGCTGAGGCGGGAGGATCACTCAAGGTCAAGAGTTTGAGACCAGCCTGAGCAAGAGCGAGACCCCCGTCTCTACTAAAAAAAATGGAAAGAAATGAATTAGCCAACTAAAAATATATAGAAAAAATGAGCCGGGCATGGTGGCACATGCCTGTAGTCCCAGCTACTCGGGAGGCTGAAGCAGGAGGATCGCTTGAGCCCAGGAGTTTGAGGTTGCTGTGAGCTAGGCTGACGCCACGGCACTCTAGCTGGGGCAAGAGGAGGGAGACTCTGTCTCCAAAACAAAAAAACAAAAAAAAGAAAAGTCACAAGGAGGCCAGGCATGTTGGCTCATGCTTGTATTTCCAGCATTTGGGGAAGCCAAGGCAGGAGGAACACTTGAACCCAGGAGTTCAAGACCTACCTGGGCAACATAACAAGAAGAAAGGAAAGGGGAAAGGGGAAAGGGGAACAGAAAAAAAAAGAAAAGGCATGGTAGCACACGCCCATAGTCCCAAGTACTGGAGAGGATCACTTGAGCCTGGGAGTTCAAGGTTGCATAATTGAGCAACTGCACTCCAGCCTGGGCAACAGAGCAAGACCCTGTCTTCATAAAAACAAACAAACAAATAAAAAAGCCCTGAGGTTTTCCATTTGTCAGAATCAAAGTAGTAACCTCAGCTCTAGTTTTCTTTATTCAAGCCTGTTACATGTGGGAGAGGGAGCAGAAGTGCACACACACGAGTGTGCGTGGTCAGGAAGAGGAGATCTGTAATACTGACACTGGAGTTAATGCTTAATGACCGATAATGATGTGGAACACTTTAAAGCTACGAAGAAAGAGGACTTGGGGAGCAATCTATAGAGAGTGGAGGATAAACTAAGCAAATGGCTAGAGAAGCTGAGAGACACAGTACAGCTTTTGTATTCAGAAGTTATTTTTCTTCACATGTTTTAAATAGTGCTTCTTGGTGTATATATTTCTTAAATAAAGTTAATCAATTCCAGGTATATTGTTCTAACTAAATTATAGTTCCAAAGGAATAATCAGCAGTTAGAATAAAATGTCTTGCATGTTTTTGATCAAAATGAGCTATATACAAAACAGATTGAAAAAATAAGCAAATTCAACAATTCAATATTTGTACATTTCTATTGTTTAAAATACTAATTAAGGGTTTATTTTAACTAGGATAATCTGTCATGATTTTTAACAATTTGAAGGCACTTTTCTTATCTTTAAGATACTATGTTAGGCCAGGTGTGGTGGCTCAAGCCTATGGTCTGAGTGCTTAGGGAGGCCAAGACAAGAGGATTGCTTGAGGCCAGGAGTTCAAGACTAGCCTGGGCAACATAGTGAGACCCTGTCTCTACAAAAAACATAAAAACGTAGTCAGTTGTTGTGGCAGGGGAGGGTAATACAGGAGGATCGTTTAAGCTCAGTAGTTCAAAGTTACAGTGATTGTGACACTATATTCCAGCCTGGGCAACTAACAGAAATCCTGTCAATCAATCAATTAATCCATCAATTAATCAATCTATCTATCTACTTATATTTCCCTATATGTACCCAAGCTAAGTCAACACAGTTTTGAGCTATTAGTAATTCACCCATAAAAATCTTCCTAATGCAATACCTCATAGTGCCGGTCTACGAGGTCACCCCCAAAATACCCCTTGAAATAGCAAAAGCAGCAGCAGCTGCCACCCAGTGAGGACAGATCCAACCCTGGAGGGCTGAGCACCACAGTGCTCTCCATCATCAGGGGCTCTCATAAGAGGAGAAAAGACACAGTTGAGCCCATTCAATCACCCCAAATTTACCAACCAGAGAAAACACCCCTCTCATTAAGAGAGGAAGGAGTAGAGGCTCAGAGAGAGCCCAAGAGAGTGGCTAGGAAAACCCTTCCTGGTGGAAATCAGAACTTAAGAGAGTTATTTTGCTCTAATACTTGGGTCTGGAGTTATTTTTGATGTGATTTTGGGAAAAACACACTCCTCAATTTTCCTTCTCAGGAAAAATCCTATCAAAATCTCTCGCTAATCCATAAACAGAACCCAAATCTGACTTTGAGGATCACTTTTTTCTCCTTCCTTCCACACTCTTTATCCAAATGATATCATAGATGCTTTTGCAAGTGACAATGCACCATGGTGCAGAATGACTCCAAATACCAAGGCCCTTGCCCACAGAGCAACAGAGTGGAGGAAACTTCTTCCCAGAAAAACTCAATCCTAATTATTATAAATGGCTAAAAACAAGGCATTATAAAACAGGACCTCCCAGGGTGTTGCTGAAGTCAAGAACAGTGCTAAAATAAGCTATTATATTTCTAAGCCAAGCCATATGGCTTGGGAGTTAAAACTCACCAATCTGTTATAGAACTAGCAGACATACCATTCTTTTATTTAGGTAAACTTATTTTGTTATAGATATTCTAAAATTTAATATATTTTAAACAACTAATCCTACCTATTAAAAACTACTTTGGTAACCTATAAAATAGTTGCCTATTTTTCATTGCAAAAAGATAATATTTAAAACCAAAGCAATATTTTACCTGGATTATCTTGAGTGGCTTTATAACTCATTTATATTTTATTTGCAAATCATTTTCCAAGTTGAGTGTTTTAAATTGAAAGTGTAAATTCTGCCTAAAGAAATAACTAGAGATGGATAATACATATATATTTATAAAGTACATGTCTTAGGAAGTATAAACACAGCTGCTTCCTTTACTGCATAGTTTGCTATCATTTTAAAACCACCATAAATTATACTCAATAAAAGTTTTTTTCCTTGTGTTACTATTCCGTGCTTTTATTGAGGGGGGATCAGATGTTGGACAGAGCTTGGTGTCGGGTTCCAGTGTCATGTGAGGTGTGTGTGTTCCCTGGTTCTTTTGTCTCACTACCTAAGAATGGTGACTGAGACTGAACTGACGGAACAAATGGGCAGGCAAGATAGACACAAGCAAGTCACATACCAAGATTTATTAAGCACGGTACGTTCCACAGAAGGAACAGGTCTATCTCCACGAGTAGGAGCGAGATACACATACTTTTATAGGACGAATGAACGGCCCCTTCTTTCTCTAGGTGGAGTTTTCATTTTCGCCCTTGGGTGACTGACATCTTGGGGTTATATAACTAAATACTTTGTGTGCATGCAGAATTCCCAGAATTCCCCTTGATTGGCGGGGGTACAAATCTGCAATGCTAATTAGATGGAATATCTGTTCCTCTCCCCTCTCCCCAACCCTACCTAACATGGGGAATAGATACTGTCTTTCATTTCCCACTCTATGATACCATGATTTTATCCCAAGAAACCTTTTTGGAGGTTTCAAAGTTTTCTGAACCCAATGGGGATTATGTTTATTATTATCATCACTCACAGCAATACACCATATCATTTTCAAGACAAGCAAAAAAAGCCTAAGACTTAAAATTATAATGGATTTGCTAATGTACAATTTAAAAGGGGATTTATTTACTATGTAATTTTGACAAAAAAGTCAATTGCTTCCTTCTCTTTGAAGTCTAAGGAGTGGTTATTATTATTAGTAGTAGTAGTAATAAGTATACCTATAAAGAGAAATTAATTAATTTTTTTTTTTTTTTGGAGACAGAGTCTTACTTTATTGCCTGGGCTAGAGTGCCATGGCATCAGCCTAGCTCATAGCAACTTCAAACTCCTGGGCTCAAGCAATCCTCCTGCCTCAGCCTCCTGAGTAGCTGGGACTACAGGCATGCGCTGCTATGCCCAGCTAATTTTTTTCTATATATATTTTTAGTTGTTCAGCTAATTTCTTTCTATTTTTAGTAGAGATGGTCGTCTTACTCTTGCTCAGGCTGGTATCGAACTCCTGACCTCAAGTGATCCTCCTGCCTGGGCCTCCCAGAGTGCTAGGGTTACAGGCGTGAGCCACCATGCCCGGCAAAGAAATAAATTTTTTAAGGGAAAAAAGTTTTTTCATTGTGATAATTAGCATAAAAACATCAGCTATCCATTGTAGAAACAATGGAACTGAAATCTTGATTTAAAGAAAAATACTGTAAAACATTATGAAACAGTAAATATAAAAAGACAGTAATATTTTTCTAAGTGACATATTGATTCTTCCCTAATAAATTTTAATTTAGGAAACTGACATCTAGGTGAGAATATATTAAAGGCATTACTCACATAAGTTGGCATTTATATTTTTGGTCCAGCTAATAATTACTATTTATTGAGCACTTATTGTACTTAGTGATGTATACATATTATCTCACTGAATCTCAGCAATAATATTATAAGGTAGACACTTGATTCCAATTTAGATGAGGGAACTAAGTCAAACTTCCTTCTTACACTATAAAAAAGGAATTATTCATATACTTACCACCAAATTAAGTTAAATGTGTACTTGGATTAAAAGAAAGCAAAGCTATAATACTTTGTGAACACATTTCATTATCTTAGTCAAAAATGTATTCATGTTCAGGTTAAAGTTGTTCTTTTCTATACTTTAAACTCGAAACAGAAATAGAATTATTTGCTAATTAGCACACATACATTCAATGCCTAAAACACTGACTGTGGTATTGTACCTTGGAGATGACAGAAAAAGAGTTGTGAAGATGCTTTATTTCCTTTGGCTTTTTCAAACTTATTCACTGCTAATAAACAATAGATTTTTGCCAACAGCACTCAATAAATTTGAACACATAATATTATCTTTCTAAACTAAGTTCTTAAATCTATTATTATCAGGAGCCTGAGTCAAACACAAGCCTTGCAAATAGTCCTCGGATCTATTGCTGACTGGCAGTTAGATCAACAAAACCACTGAACCAAGAGATAGCAGTAAGTAGAAGAAATGCTGTAACTTATTTTTTTTAAGTGTAGATTTCCAAGACTGACTTCTTTTTCTTAACCAAGGTTGTCTATAATGTTACTCCGGCCATAAAGTCAACACTGAGGTTTCAGCGATGGAGGACTGGTAGAAAGTGGTGGAAATGAGGCTATGAAGAAATAAACAATTCCCAACATTGGCTGCAATTTCTCACTGGCTCTCAAGCCCTCTGGGAAGAGCTAAAAGTTCCCCTCATGCTCGAAATAAACTCAAATGCTCTCCGCCGAAACCAAAGTCTGTAAAAGGGTCAGCTGAGCATACATTATGACTTGTTGCACTAATGGATGAGTGTATACAATATAAAAGCAGCACATTCATAAACAAAGACCAATTACGATGGTCAGTGCATAAGTTCACCTATGCTAAAACACTAACTCACAAGGACCCATAAATGACGGAGAACACAAGACTAGCCAGAGTGACATGCAATTATGACAAAAGTATGGTTTTAGTATTTTAAATGTTTGCTTCTTTTCCTCGGTCTTTTTTTTTTCTTTTTAAGAGACAGGGTTGCATTATGTTGGCCATGCTGGATGGAGTGCAGTGACTATTCACAGGTGCAATCATAGCTCACTGCAGCCTCAAACTCCTGGGCTCAAGCCATCCTCCCATGTCAGCCTCCCAAGTAGCTGGGACTACAGGCACACGCCACCCTATTTGGCTTTACCCAGTCTTTTTATTCTTTTTCCATTTGGTGAAAGAGCCACACCAAATATCATGGTCACGTCTAATAGTCTAACATGGACCACAGGATTCCGAAAATTAATTGTAAATATAAGATGGTTTAGAATTAAAATTATCTGTATAGCCTTGTTTGGAACTACTTTTATGAGATTTTGGAGCCAAGGACATGCAGTGGTGGGCAGCTTGATGAGGAGAGTGTGCCTGTACATGGTAGAACAGGGAGATGAGGAGGGTTGAAACGGTGGCTTCGGGCAGGTCATCGGAGCCCAAGGTTGTGAAGAGAGTGTCCCTGGGGGAGGCAACAGCAGCCCAGTGCACGGAGCCAGAGCAGGGTGAGGAAGGATCTGTGCTGGAACATGGGGTGCTGGAACCTAAAGGGATGGGAAGAGTGCTCCCCACATGGGGGTGAGGGGAGCAGTGAGGGTCCAGGGCAGGGTATCAGAACTTGAGCAAGGTGTAGTGGACTACATAAAAATTTTAAACTTTTATATAATATACAGGAATCAAAGTCAAAAACAAACCATAGGCTGGGTGAAGTATTTGTATGATATAAATAACTTTAAAAATTCTAATATCTAAAATATATAAGGACAATTTTTCTGTTACCCAATAGATAAAAACTGGGCAAAGTATAGAAATGAATAGTTCATAGAAGGGGAAAATTGAATCACCAATAACTACAATATAAGATGCTCAATCTCATCAGTAGTCTGAAAATTGCAAGTTTATATACAAAGAGAGCATTGGCCCACTATAAAAAATGTTTAAGTTTGATAATACTGAAAAGTATCATCTGAGCACTGAAAGACAAACTGTCATCTATTCCTGGAAGAAGGGTCAACTAGTTCAACTCTTCTGTTGACATTTGGTAAACTCAACAATATGCGTGGTCGATGACCTAACACTCCTCTCCAAGGGATTTATCCTAGGGAAACTCTTTCATGCGTGTATCAGAAGACAAGTTCTAGGATATTCGGCACATAATCCTTTCTAATCATACACACACACACACACACACACAAACATGCACGCGCGCACACAAATGGAACAGCCTAACTAAACATTGATATGGATTGCATAAACAAATTGTATATTTATGGCATGATTTAAAAGAATGAACTAATCTACATGCATCACTTTGGATTATTTTTTTTTTATTTTTTATTTTTTTTTTTGAGACAGAGTCTCACTTTATTGCCCAGGCTAGAGTGAGTGCCATGGCGTCAGCCAAGCTCACAGCAACCTCAAACTCCTGGGCTCAAGCGATCCTGCTGCCTCAGCCTCCCAAGTAGCTGGGACTACAGGCATGTGCCACCATGCCCGGCTAATTTTTTCTATATATTAGTTGGCCAATTAATTTCTTTCTATTTATAGTAGAGATGGGGTCTCGCTCTTGCTCAGGCTGGTCTCGAACTCCTGAGCTCAAAGGATCCGCCCACCTCGGCCTCCCAGAGAGCTAGGATTACAGGCTTGAGCCACCGCGCCCGGCCCACTTTGGATTATTTTAAAAACAGAATGCTCATAGGAAAAAGCAAGTTGTTTAGCTATATTTATGGTTTGATATCACTTATGTAAAAATTAAAACCCATTGCACAATATTCTGTATTATTTATGAAAAGATAAATATTCAGTAAAAATATGAAAACAAGACATCAGCTTGTAATTATCGCTGAAAAAAGAAAAAGGAGAATCAGATTAGGGTCGGATATTGTATCAAGGATACTTCAACTTTATCTCCAGTTTTATTTCTTTAATGAAAAAGGATCTTAGATAAACATGAAAAAAATGGTAAATCATATTGAGTCTACATGGAGAGTACATAAATATTCGTCATTTGATGTAAGTTTATACTTTATAACACTTTATACTTTTAAACTTTATAATTTAAAAAATGTTTTATAATATATACTTCATAATTTTTTTAAAAATACATATTTTTTCTAAAGTTTCCCATGAAAATATTTCATCATTTAAGAAAAGTTCCTATCCCCCCACACACAAATCACCGTATAAACACTATAAATGGAATTCACTTCCTTTTAGTTATTTATTTTATTTTCTTATTTTTTTCCTTTTATTTTTTAACAATTTTAAAGTCACATGTAACATGTGACTTTACTGACTTAACATTTTAAGTCACATGTTATACATTGTTTAAGGACTAGAGACTAGGTAGTGTCAGAAGAAACACAAATAGCAGTAATATTTCACAGGAAAAATAACAAGGACCAAACAAAGATGCCATGAAGATCAAAGAATAGAAAGAAGGTCCAAATGGCATAAAACTGTAAAGAGGTTTTCAAAGGTTAGTAAAATGCTCAAAAAACACCCTTAGTTTTGAGTGAGAAGCCAAAGATGTCACTGTCAAAAAAATTTTAAAAACAGGTGTGGAAAAGTTTCTACTTGAATTTTAACTTGGGTGAACTTAGAGAATACTATGCCGGACACATGTCAACAATATGATTTATTATGAAGACTATAATAAATGTCAAAGTTTTTCCTTGGAAGTCAAAACTTTATAAATATCCCATGAAGTTGCCATAGTAACATACCTGGAGAAGGAGCCTTTCGAAAGCCAGAAAGTTGTCCCACTTGGCACTCTGCGGGTGTTTCAAAGTTTGAGCTGTGGCCAGCCCAAGCTGTAGGAGCCCACAGTGATTCATTAGAGCTTCGAGGTTGTTCCTGAAGAGCTGAATATAGGATGTGAGCTGCCCTGGTGTGACTCTCCCTGGAAAAACATAATAATTTATCAGTGTAACCCCTTCTGGGAGTAGTAAAAATAATGAGAAGGATGTCATTAATAATACCAATGTCTTATATTTGCGCAGAACTTCAGAGTTGACTGTGTGCTTTTGTAAGCTATTGTGAGTCCTACAACATAGTGACAATAGCAAAATTGATACTATTTACCTGCATTTTGGGAGTAAGGAAATAGATGTTAATGGATCTGGCCAGGGTCACAGTACAAGTAAAATTCATTTTATCAATGTAGTACCCTGTAAATAAGTTTTCAAATAAAGTCACGCAAACATACTTGTTGAGCTCAACTTGGAGTAGCTCTCTATGACATATAATATAGCAATCTAAGAGGTAAAAAGGTAAGATGTCTAATGGTATGTCTATGCACATAAAATAAGAGGAGAAATCTGGTATGACTATAACTAAAACTTTGTCATTGATATGAGTGGGGTCAAGACAATGTTCATGAGGATAAAAGATGTCTGTTACATGGAACAAAAATGTATGGAGAACTAGGATGGCAAAAACACCAGAAGATGAGATATCAGAAGAAAGGGTTTGGCACGGGTAACATGGTACCTTTGCTACGATGGTCACCAACATTTAGAACAAGAGAGTCCACCTTATAAAAGGATAGAGACTGTGCAAAACATTCCCATCAGTCCTTTACAGCCCCTAAGTCCAAGTTCTACCTAGAGCAGTCCTTCAACCGAATCACCTCCCACTCTTTAATCTGTTAAATTTCATTCCTGCCCACCAGATTCTACCCATCAGGCAAGAAGGCGGCAATGGGGCCAAACACAGATACAAGTCAAGTAAATCATCCCTCAACGTTTCACCCACACCATGGGTTGTGGGTTGCTCTTTAACACTGAAATCCACATTTGTGTGTTTGTTTATATTGCATTTGGCAATGAAATCATTTGCGTTTATTTAGCACTTTACAGTTTACACGGTGCTTACGCGAACATGCCTTCTGATTGCCATGGCAACTCCACGAGGTAGCAAACAAGGCATGTGCTGCATCTACCTGCAGTGCCGCGAGCTTAGAGTCTTGCCCAGTGTTAAATGGCAGACTACAGTTAATAAATGGTTTTTGATAAAGATCATAATACACGAAAAAATAAAGACCTTGCCACAAGAAACTTAAAAGCCTGCAACATTCTTTTCTATCTTTTCATTAAACTTTTTGAAAAGATTAAGAATTTTGAAGTTCCTTATAACCAGTCTATCAGCAGAGCGTAAGCATCTGAAGAAAAAGAACAGCAGTGATGAAGAGGAGGAAGGTGAGTGTCACTAGTTTCTTTGGTCCCTTGGTAAAGCATGGATTCATTCCCAGTTCTCAAAGCAGCGAGCTAGCAATCTGCTTGCTCAAGTTCTAATAGGAAAAAAGCTCATTAACAATTTGTTTGGTTTATTAAGTTTACATTTAGTAAAATTCACCCTTTTGTTCTGTATAGTGCTATGAATTTCTTTTTAATTTTTTTGATTTTAGTATTATTACAGGGGTACAAATGTTTAGGTTACATATATTGCCTTTGCACCACTCGAGTCAGAGCTTCAAATATGTCCATCCCCTAGACCAGGTGTCCTCAAACTACGGCCCGAGGGCCACATGCGGCCCGCCGAGGACATTTATCCGGCCTGCCATGTGTTTTTGCCACCGCTGCCTGTCCTGCTTAGCAGCCAACTCGTCCCGGGCCCTCAGTGCACATGTGTGGAATGTGCCCGCACTCTCCAACGGCCCTCCAATGGTCTGAGGGACAGTGAACTGGCCCCCTGTTTAAAAAGTTGTGGACCCCTGCCCTAGAGAGTGCACACCACACCCATTAGGTGTGTATATACCCATCCCCTCCTCCCCCTCCCACCTGCCCAACACCTGATGAATGTTACTACTATATGTGCACTTAAGTGTTGGCATTTAATACCAATTTGATAGTAAGCACATGTGGTGCTTGTTTTTCCATTCTTGTGATACTTCTTCACTTGGTAGAATGGGCTCCGGCTCTATCCAGGATGATACAAGAGGTGCTAGATCACCACTGTTTGTTGTGACTGAGTAGATCTCCACGGTATACATATACTATATTTTATTAATCCACTCATGTATTGATGGGCACTTGGGTTGTTTCCACCTCTTTGTAATTGTGAATTGTGCTGCTATAAACATTCAAGTGAAGGTGTCTTTTTTATAGAGTGTCTTTTTCTCCTTTGGGTACATAGTTGGGTAACCACTATCACAATCAAGATATAGAACATTCTATCATTCCAAAAAATTTCCCCTCTTTGTAGTCAATTCTCTTTTCCCAACCCCAGCCCTTGGTGGACACTTATCTGTGTTTATCTGATTTCTGTCTCACAGTTTTGCTTTTCTATTGTGTCATATAAATGGAATCACATAGAATGTCACCATTTGAGTCTGGCTTCTTTCACTTTAGTATAATGTATTTCAGACTTGTCCATGTTGCTGATTATATTAGTAGTTTGCTCCTTTTTTTGTTTGTTTGTTCGTTTGTCTTTTTGAGACAGAGTCTTGCTTTGTTGCCCAGGCTAGAGTGAGTACCCTGGCATCAGCCTAGCTCACAGCAACCTCCAACTCCTGGGCTCAAGTGATCCTCCTGCCTCAGACTCCCAAGTAGCTGGGACTACAGGCATGTGCCACCATGCCCAGCTAACTTTTTCTATATATATTAGTTGGCCAATTAGTTTCTTTCTATTTATAGTAGAGACAGGGTCTCGCCCTTGCTCAGGCTGGTTTCGAACTCCTGACCTCGAGCAATCCCCCTGCCTCGGCCTCCCAGAGTGCTAGGATTATAGGTGTGAGCCACCGCTCCTTTTTCTTTTTGAGTAATATTTCATTGTGTGGAAGTACAATAGTTTATTTAGCCATTTATTTATCCATTTACTACTAAATGAGCATTTGGGTTGTTTTCAATTTTTAGAAATTGTGAATAAAACTTTCACAAACATCTGCATACAGGTTTTTATACGTGTATGTGTGTGTGGTCATATGTTTTCATTTTTCTTGGGTAAATTTCTAGGAGTGGGCTGCTGAGTCATATGCCAAGTATATATTTAACTTTATAAGAAACAGGCAAGCTGATTTCCAGTGCTGGGCTGTCCCACCAGTGACATATGAAAGTTTTAGTTGCCTTATATCCTCACTAACACTTGATTTTGTCAGTTATTTTTACTTTAGCCATTCTAATAGGTGTGTACCAGTGCTTCATTGTGGTTAATTTTCATTTTTCTAATGACTAATGATGTTGAGCATATTTTCATGTGTTTATTTGCCATCGTATATCTTTTTTTTTTTTTTTTTTGAGACAGAGTCTCACTCTGTTGCCTGGGCTACAGTGCCATGGCGTCAGCCTAGCTCATAGCAACCTCAAACTCCTGGGCTCAAGCGATCCTCCTGCCTCAGCCTCCCGAGTAGCTGGGACTACAGGCACGTACCACCATGCCTGGCTAATTTTTCTAGATATATTTTTAGTTGGTCAATTAATTACTTTCTATTTTTAGTAGAGATAGGGGTCTCGCTCTTGCTCAGGCTGGTCTCAAACTCCTGACCTTGAGCGATCCTCCTGCCTCAGCCTCCCAGAGTGCTAGGATTACAGGCGAGAGCCACCGCACCCGGCCGATATACCAGTTTCTTTATCTATTCTACTGATGAAGCACATTTAGGCTTTACAGTTTGGGGCCATCATAAATAATGATGCCATGAACATTCAAATACATGCCTTTTAATGGATATAATCAGTCATTTCTATTGGATAAATACCCAGCTATGGAACTACTGGGTGAGTGATGCTTAGTTTTAGCAGATACTGTCAAACAGTTTTCCATAGTTTTACCAATATCCTCATGTGCTTTACATTTTGTTTTAATTTAAATTAATATAACATAATTAAAAAAATATACATGTAACATTTAAAATGAAGCACACTGTATGATTAAGTTTCCTTCATGGCATTTTGTGTTGGGTAACCAAAACTCCAATAAGAATAAGAGAAAAAAAATCACAACAGAAACCACACTGCCATACAATTAGTATATACCTTTATTTTCCTTATTGTTTATTTATTTATTTACTTACTTTCTTACCTAGTTACATAGAAAAATGCTTGGAAGGAAAGATACCAGTACAAATTTAAGAAAAAATGTTAAAGAATAGGATGGTGGAGGTGGAGACTGTACATTGACTTTTATTTTATGTTTTATTTTTTATTTATGTTTCAAATACTCTGTCATTTAAATTTTCCAGAAGCTTATACTAGTATCACTTTTTAAATATTATCTGTGTTCTGAAACAAAATAAATGTCTGTCTTATGTACCATGAACAGATGTATATTTTTCTCTGGGAAATTTGACTTTATTACTATCACCGATTTGTGTAATGGTTAAAGCATTGTCTTTCAACAGATAAAGAAAATGAAGAGTAATAATAACGGCCTACTTCCCACCTGAACTGAGGTTAAATGGCAAAGAAATAGAATTAATACGTGTATTTAAGTCAGACAGGAGAAAAAAAATTCCTGATCACGATGACTATTAGACATTAGAACAAGTTATTAAAGCGGGAAGAGGAAAGAAATTATAAATCTTCTCCCACGGGGATCTGAAAGGCAATATATACAGACATGTGTATAATGAAACTTGGACAAAGCCCAGCTGGGAATTGATGTCCATTTTTATAACACCATAAATACCAAAGGTTTTCTAGGATAGCCTTTAAATAGTGCGTGTTTCTTGTTACAGAAATTTTTGAGCCCTATAGCGTTAAAAGGTAGAATTAGAAACTAATGTGAAAAGAATATTTTAATTATATGAATCAATTCAATTAAATGAGTCTAAAGTTCAGAAATCTGCTATACGGTCCATTTTGAGACTGGTATGGAATAGAGTAAAACTTTTGCAAGATGAGGAGTTACAGATAGAAAATAAACAGCTCTCCCTGAAGTTATACAAAACAGTGAAATATGAAACTGGCAGAAACGTTTATGGTTTAGCTTTCTTTGGAGATGTAAGCTTCCTAAGGCTGACTGAGACAGGGCCTCAATGTTTATAAATGTAGCAGAGAGCACAGGAGGGAACAGATTACCTCTGTCGTCCAGAGGCAGATGACCAGGCTGCCAGGGAAGGAGCATTTCCTTGGTGGGTCTACTCCCACTCGCAAAGGAACTTCTGCTCTTAAGAGAACCTCTAAATAATGAAACCCCCACCCTGCAGCTGGGGGCTTTCTCCCACATCACTCTCTCAAGGTTTTTTTTTTTTTTTTTGAGACAGAGTCTCACTCTGTTGCCCAGGCTAGAGTGAGTACCGTGGTGTCAGCCTAGTTCACAGCAACCTCAATCTCCTGGACTCCAGGGATCCTCCTGCCTCAGCCTCCTGAGTAGCTGGGACTACAGGCATGTGCCACCATGCCCGGCTAATTTTTTCTATATATTTTTAGTTGGCCAATTAATTTCTTTCTATTTTAGTAGAGTCGGGGTCTCGCTCTTGCTCAGGCTGGTTTCGAACTCCTGACCTTGAGCGATCCTCCCGCCTTGGCCTCCCAGAGTGCTAGGATGACAGGCGTGAGCCACCACCCCGGGCCCAATCACTCTCTCAAGGTTCTTAAACTCCTTGCCCATAGTCTCCTGTTGGGGGCCCCTTATGCTGAAAACATACAAGAAGATTAACAAGCAAGATGGCTGACTAGCCATTCTCCCCACAAAAAAGGACCAAAACAATGAATAAACAACTAAATTCCAACTGCCATGACTAAAGAAAGGAGAGTGCTAGAGCATGGTACAGCAAGGGAGTGGTGGAAACGACACGGAGGACAAAAGCTCAGAGGATGGTCACATAGAGAAACACTTGCCTCCACCCCACTCCTAGAATCAGTTCAGAACCAGGAGAGTCGTCTCCCTCTGGGCATAAGGGAAACAGGGGGTCCCCAGCAGGCCCCGTCACCGCTGCGGATACCTGCAGTCTTTGCTACTGGAGAATCCTGCAGCCCTCGCAGGCCCTGAGCCCAGCTGAGGGACTTGCCTGGAGCTCGCAGGGCTGTAGAACTCCAGAGAGGGAGATCACATTGTGTCTCACCACGCCATGGCCCAAGCTATCACTGCACTTTGCCATCCTGAAACCAGGGCCTCTGCTAGAGTGCAGAGTGCTCTGGGGGAGAGGAGACACTGTGTCCCTTCGTGCCTGAGGCTCTGCCTCCATTGCCCCGTGTTTGCACATGCTTTAGTACAGGCGTCCTCAAACTACAGGCCGCGGGCCACATGTGGCCGCCAAGGACATTTATCTGCCCTGCGCCACTGCCTGTCCTGCTTAGCAGCCCACGCGTCTCGGGCCCACAATGCGCATGCGTGGAATGTACCCGCACTCTCCACCGGCCCTCCAACGGTCTGAGGGACAGTGACCTGGCCCCATGTTTAAAAAGTTTGAGGACCCCTGCTTTAGTACGCCACCCCCCTGCTGAGGTCTGATGCTCTCTAGCCCCTGGGATCAAGCTGCCTCAGAGGCACTCGATTTCCCCCATCCCAGCGCTGCTGTGCCCCGTTCCCAGGCTGCTCAGAGCCTGGGCCACATGAAACAGCTGCACCCCTGGCACCTGACCAACCTAGTGCCCTGCCACCTAGAAATCTGAGCTTCAGCCCAGTGGAGCAGCCATGTCCCCTGGCACCTGAGCTGGTGCAGATCCCAGGCCAGCAGAGCAGTTGTGCATTCCAACCCCCAAGGACATGGCCCCATGGTCCAGCAGGGTAGCAGTGGCTCCTGGCACTCCAGTATCTGGGGACCTAGAACCTGGGCCCAGAAGAGCAGCACTCTCTGATCGGATTATCATCTGGAAAATGGAGCTCAAGAAATTTTCTATGAAAGCATGACCACAGAGGTTTGAGAATCTCAAATACAGTCAAGGTGATTGAGGCAGAGAAGTTTGCAGGAGTGAACAGAGTCAGGGAATAGGTAATGGAATGTAATCACAGCCAAGCTGAAAATGGAAAAACTATTTAGAATTTTACATTAATAAAGACTGTCTTGGCCGGGCGTGGTGACTCACGCCTGTAATCCTAGCACTCTGGAAGGCCGAGGCAGGAGGATCACTCAAGGTCAGGAGTTTGAGACCAGCCTGAGCAAGAGCGAGACCCCGTCTCTACTATAAATAGAAAGAAATTAATTGGACAACTAATATATATAGAAAAAATTAGTCGAGAACGATGGTGCATGCCTGCAGTCCCAGCCACTTGGGAGGCTGAGGCAGGAGGATCACTTGAGCCCAGGAGTTGGAGGTTGCTGTGAGCTAGACTGATACCACAGCACTCTAACCCAGCAGCAGAGTGAGACTCTGTCTCAAAAAAAAAAAAAAAAAAAAGAGAGAGAGAGAGACTGTGTCATCAGAAAGGAGGTATTTAGTATAAAGACTAAAAAAAAGACACGTGAAGTGGAAAGAATAACTAAGTACATTTCCCAGAAAGGAGAAATCATCTAACTTGATCTGTTTGCTTTGATTTCACTTTCATCGAATAACCTTCTTATAATTTGGCTTCCCATGTAGATTTTCCCATAGAGACATCTCTCTATGAGGAATATAACCACAGCACACCAATTCCAGTTTGCTAGATAATCATAACCTTCACGCTCCTTTGAGCTTTCATTCTCTTTCAAAATTCGAGGAAATAGACATTTTCCCCAAAGACATTGAATGTTCGCTAATAAGGGTCAGAACCGTGATTCAGCCCCAGATATAGTTGACTTTGTAATTACTCAATCACAATCAGGAGAGCCTAAAGTCACAGAAAACACAGACATACAGGAAAATGGCAATAGCATAGCAGTGAATGCTGCAAAGAAGTCAATGAGGATGAGGAATGAGAAAAATGTCCTCATATTTAGTTGTCTGGGAGACTTTTCAATAAAACAGTGAAGCCAGACTGCACTAGATTAATAAGTAAGAAAATAAGAAAGAAACAGAGGCATCAAGCATAGGATACTCTTTCAAGAAATCTGGCTGCAAATGAAAAGACAGTATCATCAAGAGATCTGTTTCATTTCAGCTCTAATAGGATATTTCTGCCACCCATTATACACTGGGGAATAGATCCATTTTGCAGAGAGCTATAGAACAAACTGATGAAGATCACCCAACCACAGTGATATTCCAGAGAAAGACTCTACATAAAATGTATTAGAGTTTGAGATGGGCATTTCTATTCATTTCTTCTGTGAGCAGCCTTTTTGGATTCAAACAAATGGATTTCTTATGGTCTACTTGTTCTGTTAATTTCAGAATAAATTTTTCACTATGAAAGCCAGTGGGAAAATTACGATACAGTTTCAGTGTTTTAAAAGTCACTTTGCTGGAACATATCTATCTAGTTAACTGACAATTTAATAACAAGCTCTCAGACAGATGGCATATGTTTATATGTGCAATGATAAAATGAATTTTTTGTGTTTCAGCAATTAAACTTTTTTTCTTAAAGAGACTAATGTTTATTTCTCTTGGTGCTCATAATGTTTCAATATGAATTTGCCATGTACTGAGAAATTTTTTTTTTTTTTGAAACAGAGTCTCGCTTTGTTGCCCAGGCTAGAGTGAGTGCCGTGGTGTCAGCCTAGCTCACAGCAACCTCAAACTCCTGGGCTCAAGCGATCCTCCTGCCTCAGCCTCCCAAGTAGCTGGGACTACAGGCATGCGCCACCATGCCCGGCTAATTTTTTCTACATATATATTAGTTGGCCAATTAATTTATTTCTATTTATAGTAGAGACGGGGTCTTGCTCTTGCTCAGGCTGGTTTCGAACTCCTGACCTTGAGCAATCTGCCCTCCTCG
>VSMD01089867.1:0-23784 GCA_008750895.1 Mirza zaza
TTTTTTTTGAGATAGTCTCACTTTGTTGCCCAGGCTAGAGTGAGTGCTGTGGCATCAGCCTAGTTCACAGCAACCTCAGACTCCTGGGCTCAAGCAATCCTCCTGCCTCAGCCTCCCGAGTAGCTGGGACTACAGGCATGTGCCAACATGCCCGGCTAATTTTTTCTATATATATTAGTTGGCCAATTAATTTCTTTCTATTTATAGTAGAGACAGGGTCTTGCTCTTGCTCAGGCTGGTTTCAAACTCCTGACCTCGAGCGATCCGCCCGCCTCAGCCTCCCAGAGTGCTAGGATTACAGGCGTGAGCCGCCTCGCCCGGCCTCTTTGTCCTATTTTGAATGAAACTTCTAATGCAATGTTTCCAAAATTGATGTTGTGGATGATAAGAGATTTTTATCTATTTTATTATGAACATTTTCAACCATACAACAAAGTTGAAAAATTTTTCCACCTTCATACCCATCATGTAGATTTTTACCATGTTTTGCTATACTTGCTTTATCACATATCTGTCATCTATCCCTCTGTCCATCGATCAAACCATCTTATTTTTTAATGCATTACTCTTTCTCATTTAATTAGACTTTCTAGAGGTTTCTCTATTTTGTTGATGTTTTCAAAAAACTATTTCTTGGATTTATTTTTCTATTCTACCATTTTCTCCCTATTCTCTACTTAATAAACTATTTTTAGCTTTTATGTTTATTACTATCTTCCTCCAGTTTTCTCTAAATTTGTTTTGCTATTTTCTTTGTAACAGCTTGCATTAAGTGCTTGATTTATTTGTTTTCAGTCTTTCTTATTTATAAAAGCAGTTAAAGTTATAATTTTTGCTATGTTTGACTTTAATATGTAGTACTCTCATTCTCATTAATTTCTAGTTTATAATTTAGTATTGATTTCCTCTTCGACTATGCTATATTTAGAAGTATTATTTTATTTTTGAGGTGACTCAACTTTTTTTCTTTTTGGATATTTTGGTGGTTAGAGGTTGGTTGTATCGTACTGTGGTCCAGTAATGTGACTTTTATGATTTCTACTATTGGAAATGTATTGTGCTTTCTTTTATGACTCAGTACATAATCTTTGCAAGAGTTGCATAGGCATTAAAAAAAACTTAATAGGGTACAACTTATCTGCTTTTCCATTTATATATTTTTTAATGGAATATTGTTTGATATGTATGTTTATGACAGAAGATATTTTTGGTGGATATTATTTTTTATAGTATTTCTCTTTACCCTATTTAAAGTTTTTTGCCTTGAATACTAATTTTTCTAAAATTAATGCCCTCGCTTCTATATATATATATACACATATCTTTATTGTTTTTTATTGGTTATAGAATGTCAGACAAACACATAAATTATTCAAAAAGAGTTAACAACTGTTTATGACATGCTGTTATTCTTTCAGATCTTTTTCTATCTATAAATTTACCTGTATATGTATTATAATATAGATTTTTAAACCAAAAAGGGGAAGTAATGATATATTTAAGTTTTACAACTTGCTTTAATAACTTAATGTATTATTGAAATTCTTTCTATGTCAGTGTCTATACATTTACCTTATTCTTTTTAACTGATCTTCCCTGACCCCCAACCCCACCACAAACCCTTCCCTGACAACTCTGTAATACAGTTTCATGATATTCTGCTATTTTTCTCCCTAATCACCCAAGAAAAATGTACAGTTGTGTGATTAATATCAGTTCCTCCCCACCCTTCACACACAACCCACACCTCTATGCTGAACAGTGAGCTCCTCGAGGACAGGGACCACGTTTGTTTTGTTCTTATTTTACCCCAGCACCTAGCACATTGCCTGGCAATTGTATCTATTCAAAAAATATTTTCACTGCGATTATGGCCATTTTACAGGTTAGAAAGCAGTGCTAATTTAAGTAACAGTCACCCTATAAGAAATCCCCCAAGGATACTCAGAAATAAGTGGGTGGGGTAACAATAGATTACGAGTACCTTAACATGTCAATACTTAAAGGTTTACCTTATTTTCCAATTAGTTTTGTAGGGTGGATGTTCCTTTGGATTGTTACTGAGTTTTCATTATTTTTCTTTTTCAATGCATTAGCAAAAGTCATGAAGATAAACACAGTCCCACAGGTTTTGTGGAATGCTTCTTTTTTTTCCCTCTCTTCCTTTTTTTTTTATTTCAGCATATTATGGGGCTACAAATGTTTAGGTTATGTGTGTTGCCTTCCCCCCCTCAGTCAGAGCTTCAAGCATGTCCATCCCCCAGATGGTGTGCATCGCACTCATTGTGTATGTATATACCCATCCCCTCCTCCCCTCTCCCATCTGCCCAGTGCCTGATAAAAGTTATTCCTATATGTGCACTTAGGTGTTGATCAGTGAAACCAATTTGCTGGTGAGTACATGTGGTGCTTATTTTTCCATTCTTGGGATACTTCACTTAGTAGAATGGGTTCCAGCTCTATCCAGGATAATACAAGAGGTGCTATATCACCATTGTTTCTTATAGCTGAATAGTACGCCATGGTATACATACACCACATTTTATTAATCCACTCATGTATTGATGGGCACTTGGGTTGTTCCCACATCTTTGGAATTGTGAATTGTGCTGCTATAAACATTCAAGTGCAGATGTCTTTTTTATAGCGTGTCTTTTGTTCTTTTGGGTAGATGCCCACTGATGGAATTGCTGGATCAAATGGTAGATCTACTTGTATCACTTTAAGGTATCTCCATATTGCTTTCAACAGAGGTTGCACTAGTTTGCAGTCCCACCAGCAGTGTAGGAGTGTTCCTCTCTCTCCGCATCCACGCCAGCATTTATTGTTTGAGGACTTTTTGATAAAGGCCATTCTCACTGGAGATAAGTGATATCTCATTGTGGTTTTGATTTGCATCTCCCTGATGATTAGAGATGTTGACCATTTTTTCATGTTTGTTGGCCATTAGTCTATCTTCTTTTGAAAAGTTTCTGTTCAGGTCCTTTGTCCACTTTTTGATTTGGTTGTTTGAATTTTTTTTTTGCTGATTTTCCTGAGTTCTATATAGATTCTAGTTATCAGTCCTTTATCGGATATGTAACATGTAAATATTTTCTCCTATTCTGTAGGTTGTCTGTTTGCTCTCGTGACAGTTTCTTTGGCTGTGCAGAAGATTTTTAATTTGATCAGGTCCCATTTATTTATTTTTGTTGTTGCTGTGATTGGCTTAGGGGTCTTCTTCATAAATTCTTTGCCTAGGCCAATGTCTAGAAGAGTATTTCCAATGTTTTCCTCTAGAATTGTAATAGTTTCATGCCTTAGGTTTAAATCTGGTTACCCACCATGAGTTGATTTTTATAAGAGGTGAAAGGTATGGATCTTGTTTGTCTTCTACATGTGGCTATCCAGTTTTCCCAAAACCATTTATTGAATAAGGATTCTTTTTCCCAGTGTATATTTTGATCTGCTTTGTCAAAGATCAGATGGCTATATGAGGATGGTTTTATATCTGGGTTCTCAGTTCTGTTCCATTGGTCTATGTCTCTGTTCCTGTGCCAGTACCATGGTGTTTTAGTTGCTATAGCCTTGTAATGTAGTTTGAAGTCTGGTAAACTGATGCCTCCCAATTTGTTCTTTTTGCTTAAGATTACTTTTGCTATACGGGGTCTTTTCTGGTTCCATATAAAGTGTGGAATTATTTTTTCTAGATCTGCAAAAAAATGATGTTGGCATTGTAATAGGGATTGCATTGAATCTGTAGATCACTTTGGGTAGTATAGACATTTTAACAATGTTGATTCTGCTGACCCATGAGTATGGTATGGTTTTCCACCTGTTTACATCCTCTGCTATTTCCTTCCTCTGAGTTTTCATTATTATAGAGAGTGCTGAAATGAATATCCTTGTAGATTAACATGTATGTACTTCTTTAAGATAAATTACTAGAACTGGAATTCTTGCAAATGGTATGCACATTTTATAATTAGATAGATATAGTAAAATTGCCCATCAAAAGACATTATATAAATTTATATTTGTAGTATTAATACCAGAGTATGAGAGTACTTTATATCCCCATGCCCTTTTCAAAGCTGTGTGTTTTCACTAAGTTTTTTCTTTGCTAATTCAATATTTACAAAGTGATATGTCATTTATTTCATTTTCATATGTTTTATTTTTGGTGAGGTTGACTATCTTTTTTTTTTTTCAAAATAGTCAACTTTTAATTCAATTTAGTTAACTACTAACTAAAAATCATCCTGGATCAATACAAAATGAAGTTTTTCTCAAAGAATGTTAGTTTCAAAACAATGAATTGCTCACTAGAGTTAGAAGAATCTTTGGATACAAGTTAATGAAGAATTCTTCAAATTAGTATTTGCAGACAAAGACATTCTTTTTGAGAATTCATATCTCCTTCCTTCATTTCAATAATCCTGAGGGCTTTGAAAAGTTATGGACAAAATAATAACCACAAGGCACAAGGTATAATGTGCATGTAAACTATTCCATAGGAACCAGCATGTTTACATTTCAGTAAAAGAGTAGCATCCATTCCATGAGTTGTTTTTGTTGTGTTTTTGAATGCATTTATTTCATAAATCTTTTCATTAAGGCCTATAAACAAAGCTTGTATCAACTTTTATACTTGTATAAGTTTAAGAAATAGAAGAGCAACAAAAGTCAATATTAAGTCAATATAAGTAGTCACAAGAATTTTTCCCCTTTAGACAGGGTGCATATACACAAGGAAATTTCAAAAAGTTCATAGAAAAATGGAATTAAAACATAAAAATAGAAAATACGAAGATTATTTCTCAACATAAGCTCCATCAAGTTCAAGACTCTTTATAGTAGCCATTTAGTCCATCCCAAAAGAACTGAGGGCGCAGGGAATTTAACCATGTCAGTGCAGTCTTTTCTACATCATTAACTGAAGAAAAATGAGTGGCCTTTAAAGACTTTTTCAAGATTAAGAAACAAAAAGAAGTCCCAAGAGGAGTCAAATCAGGATTGTAAGATGGATGCCTAATGATTTCCCACTGAAACTCTTGCAAAATTGCCCACTTGATGAGAGGAATGAGGAAGAGCATTATCCTAGTGACGGACTCTATGATGAAGCTTCCTGGATGTATTTCTGCTTACACTTTGGCTAACATTCTTAAAGCACTCTCATAATAAGCAGATGTTATCATTTTTTTAGCCCTCCAGAAGTCAACAAGCAAAATTCCTTGAGCACCCCAAAAACTGTTGCCATGAACTTTGCTCTTGATCTGTCCTCTTTTGCTTTGACTGGACCATTTCCACCTCTTGATAGCCACTGCCTTGATTGTGCTTTGTCTTCAGAACTCTACTGATAAAGCCACATTCCATCACTTGTTACAATTCTTTGAAGAAATGCTTCAGGATCTTGACTCAACTTGCTGAAAACTTCCATTGAGAGCTCTGCTCTTGTCTGGAGCTGATCTGAGCATAATAGTTTTGGCACCCATCAAGTGAAAAGTTGGCTTCACTTTGATTTTTCAGTCAGGATTGGACAAACTGATCCAATTGCAATGTCTATGGTATTGGCTATCGTTTTTGTTATTAATTGTTGGTCCTCTTCAATCGGCATGAACGAGATGAATTTTTTTCTCGAAAATTTATTCTGCCATGGCAGGTTTCATTTTCAACATCATCTCATCCCTTCTTAAAACAAGCTATCCATTTGGAAACTGGTGATTTCTTTGGGAAACTGTCCCCATAAACTTCTCATAAAGCATCAGTGATATCACCATTCTTCCACCCAAGCTTCATGATAAATTTGATGTTTGTTCTTGCTTCAATTTTAGCAGAATGCAGGTTGCTCTGATAGGGGCTCCTTTCAAACTGATGTCTTATCCTTCTTGCTGCTTCAAACTAGATCCTGGTTACAGAAATCTTCAAATTCTTGATCAAATAAATCTGACAAACGATGTTCTCTAAGAAAAACTCTTCAATTTTATTCTACCTTCCCTGCATGTTGAGCAATTATTTTCCAAGATCCATGAATCTTTTCCCAACATCTCTTAGAGTATAATTCCTTGCTAGGAGTCTTTTCGACTGGAACCTGATTTCCTTCCTTAATTCCCCCACTGTGGCCAGGTGGGTTTCAGAAAAGGGTTCACTGAATTGAAAAGCGGCCTTGCCCACCCCACTGTCTCCATCCTCCAGACTCCCGCACTGCCCACCGGCCAGGCCAGGCGCCCCTGCGCCATCTTTGCAGCAGAAAGCGGCATGTTCCCGGATTCATCCCGACTCTGGCCGAGGTTGACTATCTTTTAATAAGTTTCTTAGTCATTTGTATTCTTCTTCTTTTAAAAGTATAGCCTGTTTGTGTTTTTTGCTCATGTTTTTTATTGAATAGTTTTTTCTTATTGATTTAAAATAGCTCTTTTTATATTGTGGATAACAACCCTTTGTCTTCCTGTCACAAATATTTTCTTCAATTTTTTGTCTTTTAATTTGTAAAGTTGTTTCTTATAATATACAAGTTTAAAAATTTTTATATAAATAAATTACTAATCATTTCATTTATAATAATTGGTTTATATGCTGTGCTTTAAAAGGCCTTCCCACTCTTCAGGTTGTTCTCTCTGTGGATAATTTCTTTTGCTGTGCAAAAGTTTTTAGCTTAATTAAGTCTCATTTGTCTATTTTTGTTTTGTTGCATTTGCTTTTGAGGTCTTAGCCATGAATTCTTTGCTGAGACCAATGACAAGAAGAGTTTTTCTTCTAGTGTTTTTTATAGTTTCAGATCTTAAATTTAAGTCTTTAATCTATCTTGAGTTAATTCTTGTATAATATTGGCAAACCATGCATCCAACAGAAGGCTAATATGCAGAATCTATGAGAAACTCAAACAACAACAGAAAACTAAATAACCCCATTAAAAAGTGGGCAAAGGGCATAAACAGATATTTTTTCAAAAGAAGACATACAAATGGTCAACAAGCATATGAAAAACTGCTTAATATCACTAATTATGCAAATTAAAACAATAATGAGATACCATCTTACACCAGTCAGAATAGCTATTATTAAAAAGTCAAAAAATAACAGATATTGGCAAGGAAGTGGAGTAAAGGAAACCCTTATACACTGTTGGTAGGACTGTAAATTAGTACAGTTTCTACAGAAAATAGTATGGAGATTTTTCGAAGAACTAAAAATGATCTACCATTTGATCCAATAATCCCACTACTTGGTATCTACCCAAAGGAAAAGAAATCATATCAAAAATATACCTGCACTTGTATGTTTATCACAGTACTATTCACAATTGCAAAGATATAGAATCAACCTAAATGTCCATCAATAAATGATTGGATAAAGAAAATGTGGTATGTGTATATATATATATATATATATATTTCTCTATATATTAATATTTACACACACTATGGAATACTACTCCCTCAGTCACATAAAGAATGAAATCAGGCTTTTGTCAAAAATGGTGGACTAGGGATGACCTCCTTGCTTTTTGCTCTTGCTGTGGGAGGTGAAGAAGGAGGCCTGAATCACTCAAGTGGGTAGTTCTCCTACAGGATCAGCTTCATGGAACAGCAGGGAAGCTTTGAGGGGCAGCAGCGCTGGGAAAAGGAAGAAAGTGACTCAGTGGATTTACTGTGAAGTTCCGAGAATCCGAGTGGTACTGCGGGGATTGGAGTGTAAGCTGGCCGCACCTAGCGGCCAGCCAAACGGCTGTGTGATCCTTCCTACAGGAGAACAACTTCTCCCTCACCGACCTCCACGCCCACACAAGCAAAGAAGTGCCTGAAGACAGCGTGAAGAGGTAACACGGACGGGCAGACAGGTTGGAGAGGAGGCAGGAGCAGAAAATAATTTGAAATCTCCAGGGCACCATGTAAGGTCGCCATTGCTGGGAGAACTATAAACACTAGAGGCTTACTCATCGCTTGTGAAGGAACAGAAAAGTGAGACAGATTGCTCATTTGACGGAGTTGCCTGGTGGACTTGGAAGGCGGCCCAAGCGCTGGAAGTGAGGGAGCGGAAGAGGAGAGTGAGAGCTATCCTCCGGGAACCTCCCGGGGTCTCCCGAGGCCCAAGCCCCGCCGCTGCGGGACGGGCCGATAGTTTTCGCCCCTCAGCGGAACTTGTCCGCAGCTCCCAGCCCTTGAGCCCGGCCAGTGAAGAGACAGAGGGCGGGGTGAGAGCCATCCTACACGGATCCTCAGCAGGGATCTCCAGCGGCCCAAGCCCTGCTGTAGCGAGGACATACAGATAGTTTTCACCCCTCTGAGGAACTTGTCCACGGTTCCCAGCCACTCAAACTCTGCTGGTGAAGGGACAGAAGGCAGGATGAGAGCCATCCTCTGTAGACCCTCCCCAGAGTTCCCCAGCGACCCAAGCCCCACCTCTGCGGGGACTTGCTGAGAGTTTTCGCCCCTCAGCGAAACTTGTCTGTGGTTCCCAGCCCCTTGAATTCTCCCGGTGAAGGGACAGAAGGTGGGGTGAGAGCCATCCTCTGCGGACCCTCCACAGGGGTCTCCAACATCCCATGCCCCGCTGACGCAGGGACACACAGATAGTTTTTGCCCCTCTGCGGAACTTGTCCGTGGTTCCCAGCTGCTTGAGCTCTGCCGGTGAAGGGACAGAGCAGGGGGCGAGAGCTATCCTCTGCAGCCCCCCCCCCCACCAGGGGTCTCCAGCGGTCCAAGCCCTGCCGCCAGGGATGGAGACGTGTGGACAATTTTCACCCCTCGGCGAAACTTGCCCGCAGACCCTAGCCACTTGAGCTCTGCCAGTGAAGGGGCAGAAGGGGGGGACGAGAGCCATCCTCTGTAGACCCTCCCCAAGGGTCTCCAGCGGCCCAATAACTGCCACCGGGGCGCAGAAAGTTTTCATCCCTCAGTGGAACTAGTCTACGGACTCCAGCTGCTTGAGCTCTGCTGGGGAAGGGGTGTAAGAGAGGGCTAGCACCATCCTCCGTGGATCCTCCCCAGGGGTCTGCAGTGGCTAAAGCTCCACTGGTGACAAACGGAAAAGGGATAGTCTTCACCCCTCAGTGGAGAATCTCAGTGGTCCCTGGCGGCTCAAGCACCGCTGATTTTAGCTCATAATCCATTCCCTGTATCTCTGATCCTCAATAAAGCATCCAGATGAGAAAGAACCAGCGAAAGTTTACAGGAAACATAAAGGACCAGAGAGAAAAGTCACCTCCAAAGCAAAATACTCATTTTCCATCATCTGGCACCAACTTACATGATCTGAGTAAACTGACAGAGGAAGATTTCCGAATATGGATTGCTACGAAACTGAATGGAATTGAAGAGAAAATAGAATCACAACATAGAGAAACCACAAGAACAATACAAGAAATGAATGAAAGATTTTCCAAAGAAATTGAGACTATCAAGAAAAACCAAACAGAAATTCTGGCAATGAATGAAACAATCAAGGATCTCCATAATTCAGTGGGAAGCCTAAAGAACAGGATGGACCATGCAGAAGAAAGAATCTCAGAACTTGAAGATTATGCCTATGCTCTAAACCAATCAGAGGAAGAAAGGGAACACAGAAACAAGAAACAAGACCAAAGTTTACAGGAAATGTGGGATTATGTTAAAAATCCAAATATCAGATTGATTGGGATTCCAGAAGGGGAAGAGGAACATTTGCAAGGGCTGGAAAACTTATTTCATGGAATACTGGAGGAAAATATGCCAGGCCTGGCCAGAAATCTTGACATCCGAATACAAGAAGCACACAGAACTCCGGGGAGACTTAATGTGAAAAGGCAATCACCTCGCCACGTGGTTTTTAGGCTGACCAAAGTAAACGTGAAAGAAATAATTCTCCAAGCAGCAAGACGAAAGCAGCAAATGACCTATAAAGGTAAGCCTATCAGACTAACAGCAGACTTCTCATCTGAAACCTTACAAGCCAGGAGGGATTGGGTACCTATCCTTAATCTTCTAAAACGAGGAAAGCCCAACCTAGAATTCTTTATCTGGCAAAATTAAGTTTCATCTATGAGGGAGAAATAAAGTCCTTCTCAGACAAGCAATCACTGAAGGAATTTGCAAAGACCAGACCAGCCCTACAGGAAGTTCTTAGACCCGCGTTTGTAACCGAACAGGGCAATAGACACTCCTCAAAGTGAAATCGTCAAAGAATTAAAGTTTAGATCTCGAACTAAATGATGGCCCAAGGAGTAAGACAAAGCAACAAGACTCCACCCAACAATATGAATGGTAATCTCCCTCCAATTTCAATCCTCTCAATAAATGTAAATGGCTTAAACTGTCCTCTGAAGAGACATAGACTGGCAGAGTGGATAAAATTGCACAAACCTAGCATCTGTTGTCTACAGGAAACACATCTAACCCACAAAGATGCCCCCCAGCTGAAAGTCAAGGGATGGAAAACTATCATCCAGTCAAACGGAAGTCAAAAGAAAGCTGGAGTAGCTATACTATTTGCAGATAATATAAGCTTTAAAATAGCAAAAGTAAAAAAGGATAAAGATGGCCATTATATAATGGTGAAAGGGAAGATCCAACAAGAAGATTTAACAATTCTTAATATCTACGCACCCAATACAGGAGCACCCAATTACTTAAAGCAAACCTTGTCTAATATAAACACCTTGTTACATAACACTACCATAGTAGTAGGGGACTTCAACACTCCATTGAATGATCTGGATAGATCCTCCAAACAGAAAATAAGCAAAGAATTAATGGACCTGAATAAAGCCCTTGATCAAAAAGGTCTGACAGACCTCTATAGAGCATTCCACCCAAACAAACTTGAATTTACATTCTTTTCAGCAGCCCATGGATCCTACTCCAAAATTGATCACATCCTAGGCTGCAAATCACATCTCAAAAAATTCAAGAAAATAGAAATTATGCCTTGTATCTTCTCTGACCATAACGGTATAAAATTACAGTTCAATTCCTATAGAAACACTCAACCCCTCACAAAATCATGGAAACTAAACAATCTATTATTGAAAAATTATTGGGTAAAGGAAGAAATTCAGAGGGAAATCGAGAATTTCTTTGAACAAAATGATAATGGTGATACCTCTTACCAAACCTGTGGGATACAGCAAAAGCTTATCTGAGAGGAAAACTAATAGCAATTAGTGCTCACATCCAAAAAACCGAAAGCTTAGATACTGACAACCAAATGAATAAGCTCAAGGAATTGGACAAAGAAGAGCAAAAAATTTCTAATCCTAATAGAAGAAAAGAAATAACAAAGAACAAAGCAGAACTGAATGAAATGGAGAACAAGAGAACTATATTAAAAATCAACAAAACCAGAAGTTGGTTCTCTGAAAAGGTAAACAAAATCGATGGCCCTCTTGCTAGATTGACAAGGACCCAAAGGGAAAGGACTGTAATGAACTCAATAAGAAATGAAAAAGGAGAGATCACAACAGATACCAAAGAAATACAAAACATTATTTTTGATTATTATAAAAAACTATATGCCCAAAAACTACAGAACGAAGATGAAATGGACAAATTCTTGGATTCATACAACCTCCCTAAGATCACGCAGGAGGCAACAGAATTCCTAAACAGACCAATCTCAAGCTCAGAAATTGAAGCAGTAATTAAAAACCTGCCCACACGGAAAAGTCCTGGGCCAGATGGCTACACTTTAGAGTTCTACCAAACATACAAAGATGAACTCACACCTATACTATAGAAACTATTCCACACCATTGAGAAGGATGGTATCCTTCCTAACTCATTCTACGAAGCCAATATCACCTTGATACCAAAGCCAGGAAAGGACACAACAAAAAAAGAAAATTACAGACCAATATCCCTCATGAATACAGATGCAAAAATCCTAAATAAAATTTTGGTGAATAGGATTCATTAGCACATCAAAAAAAACAATTCACCATGACCAGGTGGGCTTTATTCCATAGATGCAAGGATGGTTCAACATACGCAAGTCTATAAATGCAATTCACTTCATAAATAAAATCAAGAACAAAGACCATATGATTCTGTCAATAGATGCAGAAAAAGCATTTGACAAGGACCAACACACCTTTATGATAAAAACTCTTAACAAAATAGGCATAGGTGGCTCATACCTTAAACTTATCAAATCCATCTATGACAAACCCACTGCTAATATCATTTTAAATGGAGAAAAATTGAAATCTTTCCCCTTTCAATCTGGAACTAGACAAGGGTGCCCACTATCTCCTCTCCTATTCAACATAGTGCTTGAAGTCCTAGTGATAGCAATTAGGCAGGAGAGGGGTATTAAGGGCATTCAAGTGGGGGCAGATGAAATCAAACTCTCACTCTTTGCTGATGATATGATATTATACCTAGAAAACCCCGTGGACTCTTCCAAGAGACTCCTAGACTTGACAACCGAATTTGGTAAAGTTTCAGGTTATAAAATCAATATACACAAATCAGAAGCTTTCATATATGCCAAGAACCATCAAGCAGAAACTCAAATCAAAAAAAGCAATACCCTTTACTATAGCCCCAAAGAAAATTAAATATCTAGAAGTATACTTAATGAAAGATATAAAAGATTTATACAAGGAGAACTATGAAACACTAAAAAAAGAAATTGCAGAAGATTTAAACAGATGGAAAAATCTACCTTGTTCATGGATTGGTAGAATCAATATAGTTAAAATGTCAATATTACCTAAAGTGATCTACAGAATCAATGCAATCCCCATTTAAATACCATCAGCATTCTTTACAGTTCTAGAAAAAATAATTCTTCACTTCGTATGGAACCAGAAAAAACCTCATATAGCCAAAGCAATCTTGAATAAAAAAACAAACTGGGAGGCATCAGTCTTCCTGACTTCAAGCTGTACTATAAAGCAATAATAGTTAAATCAGGCTCATACTGGCACAAGAACAGTAGCATAGATATCTGGAATAGATCTGAGATACCAGAAATGAAACCATCAGTATACGGCAATCTAATCTTTGATAAAGCTGACAAAAATATACATTGGGGAAAAGAATCTCTCTTCAATAAATGGTGCTGGGAAAACTGGTTAGCTACATGCAGAAGAGCAAATCAGGATCCCTACCTCTCACCTCTCACAAAAATTCACTCAAGATGGATAACAGACTTAAACTTAAGGCATGAAACCTTAAGAATCCTAGAAGAAGACGTTGGGAAAACCCTATCAGACATTGACCTAGGGAAAGAATTTTTAGGAAGACCCCCCCAAGGCAATCACTGCAGCATCAAAAATAAACAAATGGGATCTGATCAAATTAAAAAGTTTCTGCACCACCAAGGAAACCATCAGTAGAGCAAATAGACAACCCACAGAGCGGGAGAAAATATTTGCTCTCTACACCTCTGATAAAGGCCTAATAACAAAAATCTATCTAGAACTTAAAAAAATTAACAAGAAAAAATCAAACAATCCCATCAAGAAATGGGCGACGGAAATGAAAATAAACTTCTCCAAAGAAGACAGAATAATGGCATGCAAACATATAAAGAAATGCTCCACTTCTCTAATTATTAGAGAAATGCAAATCAAAACCACAATGAGATACCACCTAACCCCAGTAAGAATGGCCTATATCAAGAAATCCCAAAACAACAAATGCTGGCGAGGATGCGGAGAGACAGGAACACTCCTACACTGCTGGTGGGACTGAAAATTAGTGCAACCTTTGTGGAAAAGAATTTGGAGATACCTCAAACAACTAGAAATAGAAATACCATTTGACTCTGCAATAGCATTGTTGGGCATCTACCCAAAAGATCATAAGACATTCTATTATAAAGACATCTGCACTCGAATGTTTATGGCACAATTCACTATTGCAAGATCATGGAAACAACCCAAGTGTCCATCAATTCATGAGTGGATAATTAAAATGTGGTATATGCTCACAATGGAATATTACTCAATCCTAAGAAGTGACTGTGAGCTAACACCATTTACGCTATCCTGGATTAAGCTTAAGCTCGTTATCCAAAGTGAGGCGACACAAGACATGGAAAATGGGCTCCACATCTACTCGCCATCAAATTGGTACTGACTGATTTAAACTTTGGTTTTCAAATTGTGGCAATACTCACCAGAGATTCGGTGGGGGGGAACCAATCTTAGGGATGTGGTAAGCATTTTGTAGGGGAAGGGCATAACTCTAACCCTTCTTAGGGAGAGGCATAGATATACAATGTAACCAAAATGTTTAAAAAAAAAAACTTTTTAGCAGGTGGTGGGCAGGCGGGAGTGGGGAGGAAGAAAGGGGTGTATGCTTCCATAACGTGTGTGATGCACACCACCAGGGGATTGGACATATCGGGGGGAGGGAGGGGGCAGGGGCAATATTTGTAACCCTAACATTATTTGTACCTCCATAATATGAAATAAAAGAAAAAAAAACATAAAAAAAGAATGAAATCATGTCTTTTGCAGCAACATGTATGGAACTTGAGGCCATTCATTATCTTAAGTGAAATAACTCAGAAACAGAAAGTCATATACTGAATATTCTCAATTATAAGTGGGAGGTAAAGTATGAGTACACACGGGCATAGAGGGTGGAATAATAGACATTGGAGACTTGGAAGAATGGGCGGGTGGGTGGAGGATGAGGGATGAGTAATTACTTAACGGGTACAATGTACACTATTCAGGTGATGACTACACTAAAAGCTCAGACTTCACCACTGCATGTAACAGCATGTAAAAAACTGCACTTTTACCCCCAAATCTATAAAAATTAAGCATTTGTAGAAGTAAAGGGCATGCCTCTAATCCTTGCTTGGGTGAGGCAAAGTCATAAAATGTAAACAAAATGTTTGTACTCTCATATATCCTAAAAAAAAAGAATGGTAAAACAACAACAACAAAAAATAAAGTATATCTGACTACCATAAAAAACAAACAAAATAGAAAGCTTTCCCACCTCAAGATTAGAGAATTCTTCATCTACGTTTTCTTCTTCACCTTTATAGTTTTACATTCAAATATTTGTCCCATATGGATTTTATGTTGTTGTACACTACAAATGTAGGCTTCTAACTTTAATTTTTTTTCAAGAGCCATCCAGTGTTTCTACATAATTATTGAATAATTGACACTTCATTTATTTATTTTATATGCCCCCTTTATCAAATACTAAATGCCCAGACATTTTGGGATACACTTACAGAATCTTCTGTTCCATTGTATAATGGTTAAGAGTGTCAGCTTTGGAGTTCAGTTTTTATGAAGATCTGCCATTTATAGTTTCCTCATCTGTAAAATGTGGATAACAGTACCCATCTCATAGGATTGTGATCACTAGATGAGTTCATTTATGTGCAATTATTAGAACAGTACCTGGCACACAGTAAGTACTTGGTATTTTTGTAATATTTATTATTTTTAAATTTTTATTATTGTTTTATCATTTTTCACAGTACACAATCATAATCTGCATATATTGATATTTTTATCACCTGTTGTAGAATGACTATTAAGCAACTTTAATAGTTTCAAGATTATCTATAAGAACTCTACCTGTCCCATATTTTATCCAAATTAGGCATCTTAACTCTAGGCAGTTAGGAAGGGAAAGGAGAGAAAAGGAGAGGAAAATAGAACCATCCATATTCATAGATAGCCTGATTGTCTACACAGAAAATCCCAAATAATACACACACACACACACACACACACACACAAACACACACTCCTAGAACTATTACATGAATTTAACAAGGTTGCAGAATACAAGATCAATACAGAGGAATCAATTGCTTTTATATATACTAGCAATGAATAATACTATTTATAATAGCTTCAAAAAATGAAATACTTAGGTAAAAATCTAACAAAACATGTATAAGATCTTTATGCTGAAAACTATAAAATTTTGATCAAAAAATCTCCAAAGACCTAAATAAATGGGAAGACAAACCATGTTCATATATTGGAACATTTAACATATTTGAGATGTCAGTTCTCCCCAAATTGCTCTACAGTCTTAATGCAATTTCTATCAAAATTCCAGCAAGATTTTTTTGTAGATACAGACATGTTGACTCTAAAATTTATGTGGAAAGGCAAAAGAACAAGAGTGGCTAAAACAATTTTGAAAAGATTAATAAAGTTGGAGGAATCACACTACTGTACCTGATCTTAAGACTTACTATATAGCTAGAGTATTCGAGACAGAATGGTATTGGAAAAGAGATAGACATATGTATACCAACAGAGTAGAATAGAGAACATAGAAATGGACCCATGGAAATCTTGATCAAAACCTCACACCTTATACAAAAATTAACTCAAAATGGATCATAGATCTGAATGTAAATCATACAACTATAAGATTTTTAGAAGAAAACATAGGGAAAAAATCTGGAACTCTGATATATAGCTGGTGTGAATGCAAAATGGTAGTCACCCTGGAACACAGGCAGTTTCTTATAAAGTTAAATATACATTTACCACATAACCCAGCAATCCCAATCTTAATTATTTACCCTAGAGAAATGAAAACTTATAGTCATACAAAACCTGCACATAAAAGCTTAAAGAGGCTCTATTCTACATTTGGAAACAATCCAAATATCCTTCAAGGGGTGAATGAATAAACAAACTGTGGTACACTCATCTAATGGGCTACTACTCAGCAATAAAAAGGATTAGATATGCAACAACCTGGATATATCTCAAAGGCATTACACTGATTAAAAGAAGGTTGTTCTCAAAAGGTTATATACTATATATTTTTATTTATTTTATTTGATTTATATGATGTTTTTCAAAAGACAAAACTATAGTGTTGAAGAACATATCAGGGTTTAGGAGTTGGGGGGTGACTTCAAAGTAACAACATGATGAAGTTTTTTAGGGTTTCGGAACTGTTCTGTAGCCTGATTGTGGTGATGGTTGTTCCGCAAATCTATGCCTATGTTAAAATTCATGGAACTATACTCAAAAAAATCAAATTTAGGCCAGGCGCGGTGGCTCATGCTATGTAATCATAGCACTCTGTGAGGCTGAGGCAGGAGGATCATTTGAGCTAGGGAGTTTGAGACCAGCCTGAGCAAGAGTGAGACCCTCGTCTCTACCAAAAAAAAAAAGAACGAAAGAAATTATCTGGACAACTAAAAATATATAGAAAAAATTAACCAGGCATGGTCGTGGATGCTTGTAGTCCCAGCTACTCAGGAGGCTGAGGCAGGAAGATCGCTTGAGCCCAGGAGTCTGAGGTTGCTGTGAGTTAGGCTGATGCCACGGCACTCTAGCCCATGCAACAAAGTGAGACTCTGTCTCAAAAAAAAAATCAAATTTACTGTATATTAATTTAAAAATACAAAGAAATGATGCTAGCATTAGAATGACACCTGCTTTGTTTGGTGGGTCAGTACACAACTGCAGCTTTATCTAGCCACTTTTTATCCTTACAGTTTCTTCTGGGAATTTTAAGCTCTGTGCCCAAACTAGTTAACTCTGTCATGTTCTAAAAGGTACATCAATTAGAATTTATTCAGTTGCAAATAACAGCAAAGCCAACACAAAGTGGATCAACCAATAAGTGCGTTTTATTATTTCCCATAAGTCCAGCCATAGAGGGAGTCTAGGGTCAGCAATTCAGCAGCCCAGCAACATCATTAAGGATCCAGTTTCCCTCTATCCTATTCCACTATCTTCAGCCTGTTGGTCCTTTATCTTATGATTACAAGGTGGCTATAGCTACTCAAGCATCCTGTGGTCATACAATAACAGCAAGAGGTTGGAAGAAAGAACATAACAGCTAAGTGTCCCTTATTAAGACCAAGAAAAACTCCCTATGCCTCCAGTATATATCCCCTCTTATTGGCTGGAAGTTGTGTCTCAAGCCCATGCCTAAACCAATCATTTGGCAAGGGAAATAGAATTAACATGATTAGTTAGCTCAGACTGGTGCCACTCATAGTGTGGTCCCTGGACTGGTGCTAGTCTACAAACTATTGATTACCAGAGTGCAACATGTTGAATACAAAAATTGAAAATACACATTTAGAAACTTTTGCAACAAGCTGACTGAGTAATTGGTATATCTTTTGAATCTAATACAAGTTTGGGGCTTAAATTTTTATTTTATTTTTTGAGACAGAGTCTCACTCTGTTGCCCCAGCTAGAGTGCCATGGCATCAGCCTAGCTCACAGCAACCTCAAACTCCTGGACTCGAGCAATCCTCCTGCCTCAGCCTCCCAAATAGCTGGGACTACAGGCATGTGCCACCATGCCTGGCTAATTTTTTCTATTTTTGGTAGAGATGGGGTCTCACTCTTGCTCAGGCGGGTCTCAAACTGAGCTCAAACGATCCACTTGCCTCAGCCTCCCAGAGTGCTGGGATTACAGGCATGAGCCACCATGTCCGGCCTGGGGCTTGAATTTTGTAGGTGTTCATTTGAGAATCTCAGCTCCCTAGATGCACACGGTTGCCCTATATGACAACAAAAATGGAGGCTCTTTGAGGGAGGAAGAAAATGAGGGATGGCTATGGGGTAGGGGATTAGCAGTGTGGGCCATGCAGAAAACAGTAAGTATGATGTTGCTCTAGAAACTCTGGAAAATTCCAGACGAACAGAATTCGGGGCCAGCACTGTGGAGCAGGCTCCCCTTTGGCTTTACTTGCACACTCACCTGTAGTGCTACCACTCGCAGGGTGTAGCGTGCCAAGCAGTCAGGTGGAGTTGTGTCTCTCTGAGAAGCCACACCCTAAAACCTGTTGCTCAGCTGACCCAACATTATCTGCACTTTTTCTGATACCAGAAAGTTGCTCCTTAGAAAGCAAAGATTGGTCTACATCTGCCCATCTTGATCACAACAACAGCAAAAATAAAAAAGAGCAAAAATATCCACTAGCCATGCCAAATCAGCACATCCGGTCAGTTGGCCATGGTGACTGATGCTGTGACCTGTGACAGCAGCTTTCAAACATGTTTTAGCTTGATTCACAGAATAAGAAACATACTGTATTTGACAACACAACTCAGTACACGTGCCTCTGTGTGTAAACACATCCCCCCACATACATAACAGTGTTTTACCTTTACTGTGTGAATGCTGTTTTTTAAAAAAATTATTTTTTTTCTTCATTTTTTTATTCATTTTGCCAAGGGTTGATTTCACCCCACTAAATTAATTTTACAGCCCACCAATGCCTTACAATCTGCAGGTTGGGGGAAGAAAACCTGCCCTAAGAGGTGTGATGTAATTCCCAATTCCAGAGGCCTTTAGAGTGGCCACCAACAGTCCTGTGCGGGATGTTGTAGCTCCGTTTGTACCAGCTTCATGACTTTAGCCCCAACCCAGGACAATGCTTCTGCAACCTTGTCTTTTTCATCAGCTTCCCATACCTCAGAGCTCTGGCCCTCTAAATCAGCTGCCTTAGCAGTGAGAAGGCCAGAGGCCTTCTAGGATGTGTGTGCATGGAGCCTGAGTTGCCCTAGCAACATTTGCCTGTAATTGACTCCCACAGTCACCTGCTCCAGCCTACCATGCTTCTCTGCACTACCAGCTGTGGCCCCCTTTTTTCCTGCCTTTCGTAACAATTTCTCCATTCTTATTACATAGACAGATGTCTCCTCATTCCTCCCCCTCCCAATGGATGGTCAGATTCTTGGCACACACCTCCTTGGCACTCTCCACATCAGCAAATACTCTGTCTGACATGATTAAACACTCATGGATATGGATGATTTGCATTTCTTTTAGATCACAAATAATCTCTAGTGCTGGCCAATTTTACTCAGGGATCACAAACTCGAATATAGGCAGGGACTAAGCAGGTCACACAAAAACCTAGATGGGGACTGTACCCCTTCCTAAATGAAGCAGTGGCTACTCCATCCAGCTGATTTTTCCATATAGAAATGCACATCCACATGGCCAGAATCTTTGAACTTTTCCAGAGGAGCCATACGATCTGGGATTTTATATGGACTCTACTAATTATTTATGCAGACAAATAATGTAAGAAATATTTTTGAAAATTCTTTGTTTCTTGAGACACAGTCTCACTCTGTTGCCCGGGCTAGAGTGCCATGGCGTCAGCCTAGCTTACAGCAACCTCAACCTCCTGGGCTCAAGCGATCCTCCTGCCTCAGCCTCCGAGTAGCTGGGACTACAGGCATGCGCCACCATGCCCGGCTGATTTTTCCTATGTATTTTTAGTTGGCCAATTAATTTCTCTCTATTTTTAGTAGAGATGGGGGTCTCACTCTTACTCAGGCTGGTTTTGAACTCCTGACCTTAAGCGATCCTCCCGACTCGGCCTCCCAGAGTGCTAGGATTACAGGCGTGAGCCACCATGCCTGGCCTATTTTTGAAAATTCTTATGGGCTAAATCAAACACATCTGTGGGTTGGATCTGTTCATCAGGCTACTGGTTTGCAAGCTCTGATTTAAGCTCTCTTTTACCCCCTGTCTTGCATTTGGACTTGATGTCCTCTGCCATGCGAGGCCAACAAAAACAAAAAACAAAAACACCTGGTCATAAATTAGCTCTGAAGTTCTCTCCCTCCCAGATAGCCACAGCAATTAGGCAAGACTCTTAAGAGGTGTTCATGGAGCAAAACCAGTTGGTTCCACTATCTCTATGGCACACTGGAACACCCAGTTCTACCTATTATTCTATTCCAGTTTGTTCTGTTAGTGCAGTGAGAATGTAAGGCTAGCCACTGGAGAAAGCCCTGACCTCTTGGGGAGCCTCTTCCCTTGATTCTTCCCTTTGACCACAGCCGTTTGTTAGGCGACATCGCCCATTCTCATATTCCCACCTGTCCATGAAATAGAAATTTCTACCCTTTCAGAAGTATTGTGAAGACAGCTTCCCAGCAGCCCCTCTTCTGTTCCTCCCCATAGTGATTTGATGGGTGAGACTTCAAGATGTAACTGAATGCTTGTTGCTCAGCCCCTGCTGAACTCCCTACTCTCTCTTTTTCAGAGCTCCCTTGCCCACAACACACCTGTGTTCTCCTTTCTGCCCCTCCATGTGGTCAGCCTACAAGGGTGGGGAGTCTTGCAAGTGGATGAGTTCCCTTTCTATGACTGGTAGGGTGAGGATTTGCCACACAGACTCATCTACCCCTTTAGGAGGGTGCAAAAGTCTAGGCTTGGAATGAACAAGTTGAAAACCTGATTCAGGTTGCCTACCTATTCCCCAAATCAGTTTTGTCAATAATACATTGCAATGTTCTGACCCCTCTTTGATTCCTGTGTCTATTTCTCAATTAGTTTGGAATTCATGGAAGAGTGGTGTGATTATATGACCTTTAAAGAGAATCCATGGTGTAAGGATGATAAAACCTGGAGAAATGGATCCAAAGACTAGCATTTGAGGGAGGCAAGTCTCTTTGTGTGAGTGTGGTGGCTAGTATGCAGAGGTGTTCCAGCTGCTTTTTGTTGTTGTTCTTAAGGGCAGGCCTTAGAAAGCACTGGCCGGCCAGGTCTGGTGGCTCACACCTGTAATCCTAGCACTCTGGGAGGCTGAGGCGAGAGGATTGCTCAAGGTCAGGAGTTAGAAACCAGCCTGAGCAAGAGTGAGACCCCGTCTCTACTAAAAATACATAGAAAAAATTAGCCGGGGGCATGTAGTCCCAGCTACTTGGGAGGCTGAGGCAGAAGGATCGCTTGAGCCCAGGAGTTTGAGGTTGCTGTGAGCTAGGCTGACGCCACTGCACTCTAGCTGGAGCAACAGAGTGAGACTCTGTCTCAAAAAAAAAAAAAAAAAAAAAAAAAAGCACTGGCCATGTACATCATTGACTTTGGCAGTTTGCAACCGTTTCTATGATGACTGGTGTTTGCAGGCACACAACTGCTTTTAATAGACAGCAGTCTTTGCTGGGCATGGTGGCTCATGCCTATAATCCTAGCACTCTGGGAGGTCAAGGCAGGAGGATTGCTTGAGGTCAGGAGTACAAGACCAGACTGAGCAAGAGGAAAACCCCATCTCTACCAAAAATAGAAAAAATTAGCTGGGCATGGTGGCGCATGTCTGTAGTCCCAGCTACTCGGTAGGCTGAGGCAGAAGGATTGCTTAAGCCTAGGAATTTGAGGTTGCAGAGAGCTATGCTGATGCCACGACACTCTAGCCTGGACAACAGAGCAAGATTCTGTCTCAAAAATAAATAAATAAATAAATAATAAAATAAAAATAGAAATTCAGTAATAGCAGCCTTAGAAAGCACAAGTTTTTGACCTTACAACTGTGGTTGGTGTCTAAAAGCAGGCAAGCCCAGGCATACCCTAACTAAGAAAGACTGTAAATACTTTTTTGGCTGAGGTGTGGATTAGAGTATCAGGAAAAGAATATTTTAGTCTTGGTTAAGGTTTGTCTCAAAACAAAGTTTCAATAATCAGGCTTTTTCACCATAACAAAGTTTCAATAATCAGGCTTTATCACAGTGAGAGGGCTGAAGAATGTTTGCTACCTTTTCCTTATTTCTCAGCCAGCATTACAGGCCAGAACTTTAAACTGCAAAAGTAGCCAAATTCCATGTGGTGAACCACAAAGTACTAAAGAGTGAGATTGTATCTTCTACATTTTAGTAGGCGGCATACTGTCAATGCTGTCCCTCTCTTGTTTTGAATTGCATCACATTCTAGAGGCAAGCAAAAAACTATGAAGGAGCTGCAATGTACAATTTTTGTGGCTTATTCACAGACTCCTAGACTCACTCCCCCCACCCTACCCTACCTCCACATAATTATTAGTTACATGAGCCATGACCATCACTTTGGATTTTAAAGACCCAGACAATGAGTTTAACCTATGAAGTCAGGTGATTTTTATCAAGGTACAGCTAGAGCAATGGGAGCACTTATCATACAAAGGGATATGTAATCTTCTTGTATTGAGGTGGAGAATCAAGTCATAAAATTATTAAAATTCTAAAGGCTAAGCAAAAATCTTTAAAGACCATCTTCTCTAGGAATATGGTTTGCTCACAAAATCAAGGAAGTACTGAATTTCTTTCAAAACAGTGCTACACACTGATTTATTTGAGTGATATGACATGATATCTGGGATTTGCTTTTATTTATTATTTTATTTTATTTTAGTGTATTATGGGGGTACAATGTTAAGGTTACTTATATTGCCCATGCCTCCCCTCCCCCCTCGAGGAAGAGCAACAAGCATGTCCATACCCTAAATGTTGCACTTCTTACTCTTTGTGGTTGTATATACCCGTCCCCTCCTCCCCCTCCCACCCTCCCGACGCCCGATAAATGTTACTCCTATATGTCCACTTAGGTGTTGATCTGTTAATACCAATTTGCTGGTGAGTACATGTGGTGCTGGTTTTTCCATTCTTGAGATACTTCATTTAGTAGAATGGGTTCCAGATGTATCCAGGAATATACAAGAGGTGCTATATCACCATTGTTTCTTAAAGCTGAGTAGTACTCCATGGTATACATATACCACATTTTATTAATCCACTCATGAATTGATGGGCACTTGGGTTGTTTCCACAGCTTTGCAATTGTGAATTGTGCTGCTATAAACATTCGAGTGCAGGTGTCTTTTTCATAAAGTGACTTTTGATCTTTTGGGTAGATGCCCAGTAGTGGAATTGCTGGATCAAATGGTAGATCTATTTGTATCGCTTTGAGGTATCTCGATATTGCTTTCCACAGAGGTTGAACTAGTTTGTAGTCCCACCAGCAGTGTAGGAGTGTTCCTCTCTCTCCGCATCCACGCCAGCATTTGTTGTTTGGGGACTTTTTGATAAAGGCCATTCTCACTGGAGTTAAGTGATATCTCATTGTGGTTTTGATTTGCATT